>LZPO01107990.1:276102-287219 GCA_001675575.1 Neotoma lepida | reverse complement strand
ATACAGGTTTATATATGTATGCATATATGTTCTATTCCTCTAGAGAATCCTGACTGACGCATAAGCAGACCCCCAAATCACAGCACACACAGAACTAACNCCTGGGTGGCTTACAGCCCTTAGCATGACTGACTGACCTAGGAAAATGCCAAGGCCATGCTTAACAAGCTTCCATTTCCTTTTAGCTTCAACTCCTCTTTATTCTATTCTCTCTTTGGAAGTAGAAGCAGTAATGGGGATTGAACCCAGGGCCTTGGGCATGTTAGGCAAGCACTCTGTTACTGAGCTACCTAGCTTCATTCCTGAACCCTTGTACTATCGTCTGTGCTAAGACTCATGGAGGAAAAGCTAAAACCTTCAGGAAATAGGACTGAGACAGGAATTTTAAAACGCTATTGCATTCNAAGGTCTTTTTGACCTTAGAACTAACCACTGTCTTCCTTGCACACCAAGGAAAGTCATGGTAAGCTCCTGATTCAGGCAACACATTTTTAAAAGCCCATTTAGAATCCAGTTTTGAAAATAAACTTCATAGCTTCTCAAAGAATGTATGAATAATTAAAATTCATTGGTAGAAAGGCCCACATAAGAATTCATATGAAGGACGCCATTAGCAGTAGAGTAAGATTTAACTTTTAATATATGTTTATTTTGTCTTATCGTACATGGAAATAACAGTGTGTATTTTCTTCTGTCTTAGAACTTCCTTTCTTCTAGGTTAACAGCTGTCTTGATTGATATTGTTGTTTCAGCTGATTAAAAACAGTGACAAACCACTGTAAGGGCATTCACTTCCAGAGCTAATTTTAGTGACGTTCCTAATAAAGTGACAGCTATTCTAACAAACCTGCTTACTTTCTTACTTTAAAANGAACAGGGTTTTAACTTTATACTCATCCCCCTACTTGCAAACCCATCTCACATGAGAAACCAATTTGAAACGCACCTTAATCTGTCTGCTAACTGAATCACAGCAACACATCTGTGTATTCTTGCTATCTGGGGGACAATATAATCATTTTATTTTACCAAACAGTACTCATCACATGCCAAGTTCATCACACAAACCAACCTGATATGGGNAAAAAACNTATGAAANAACTTTTCAAANATGAGGAAACTGTCCCACAATGTAACTAACAGAGGGAGCTGGGAAGGGTGAGCATGCAACGGTGTCCATTGCTTTTGAGAGCAGATGGGAGGGTATAAATCTTGATTGAAGTTAGGATAAGCCAGGGACCTAATATCATAAACAGAGAAAGAATTTCTCTTGCTAAGGCTAATAGAACAAAGCAATGTNATTTGNNTATAAATAAATGCAATTTCCTGAAAGAGGTATCCACCCAAAGTCTAAAGCACTGTAGTGTGACTTCTTTTGAAAATAAGAAATGCTGGATATGGGAGACCTAATTTGNATACCTAGATGAGTTGCTCTGGGAATCAGGGCAGATCATAGGATCCCATTTAAAATGGAAATCTCTTGTCTTGGAGAGTCAATTGAAAAGTATTTAAACCACAGAGATTGAGGATTAGTAAAGGAAAGATTATGACTGGCCCAATCCCTGGAGTTTAGTAGGCAAACCAGAACATCCCAATATAAGATCCCAACCCAGTTCGCTGGTACACATTCCCATCTCAAGCAAAGGGTGGCATGAGAATAATCCTAGANCCCATCATCTGGGGATACTTCATGTAATTCACCAATAGAAGGAACCACAAACCCAAAGAGAAAGAGCTATCTGATGCTAATAGATTTACAAACACACAAATGTCTCTGAGGATGCCTTAGGAATTGTGCTAGTTGAAAAGAAAAATCTCCTTTCTTTAGGAAGAAAAAGGATGTGGTGGCTCAGATGAGAAATGTCCCTCATAGTCCCACATAGTTAAACAATTGGTCCCCAGGGGGTGGGACTATTTGGGGAGGTTATGGCATCTTCAGCCCTGTTGAAGGAAGTATGTCACTGAGGGCAAGTTTTGAGTGTTTATAGCCTCACCCCTACTTTGTATACTTTGTATTCTCTCTCTCTCTCTCTCTCTCTCTCTCTCTCTCTCTCTCTCTCTCTCTCTCTCTCTCTCTCTCTCTCTCTCTCTCTCTCTCTCTCTCTCTCTCTCTCTCTCTCTCTGCTTCCTGTGTCTGGACAAAACATAACCTGTCAGTTTCCTGCTTTGGCCACCTGCTGTCATGCCTCTCCTGCCGTTATGGTCTCTCCCTCTAGAACTGGCAGGCAAAATGTTTTGGTCACAATGTTTTATCCCAGCAATAGAAAAGGAACCAGTACAGAGGATAAGTAAGGTGAACAAGTCTTTTAGGATTCAGAAACTGAAATGGTGGTAGCCACAGCATGGGCAGAGTGACCCAAGGTCCAATGCAATATGGTAGAGCCAGGAGCATCATAGACAAAGTGTGATGGAAACGAGGAACAGGCTTAGAAGTGACACTGTAATAGTAACACATTCTTTACATTAATTTTGACCACTGTTTCAAGTGGTGTGTAATTGTCATATAATGCTAGTACCAGAGTCACATTAACTAATTTAATGTGATCCTAACAACAGGAGAAACCATCCAACAAACTGTTCCAGGAAGATGAAGTCAAGGCTCTAGCACCCACCAGGTAGACAGCAGCCGCGGTTCTCCATGCCATAAACATTCATTAAATGCTTGTCTCACAAACCGGACCTTCCCATGATTGTCAGAGTCACCAATTTTGGCCAACGTTGACTTCACAAGATGTTTCTCCCATCGATCTTAGCTTCCAATTAACAATGTTTGACTTTTATTTTATTTCATTTCATTCTCTATTGGGACTTCAACCCTATTTTCTCCTCAGCCCCAGAAAACAAACATGCTGAAATTCCTATTAAAAAACAAGAAGAAAAGAAAAGATGCTCTCCTGACCTCAACTCCTGTCTTCCCCTCTTCCACTCCGCTCCCCAGTCCTCCATTTCACAGCCACTGAAGAAACTGGGTTCACTGCTTATGTGTCCCTGCATATGCACTGTGGTATACCCCCACCCCAAAACACTTTGAGAAAAGACCTTTTGCCTTTAAATAAGGACATTTTTTGTCCTTATCTTATTTGACCCTTCAATGGCACTGTACACTGTTAATCATTCTCCTTTCAAACTTGCCTTACTCGTGACACCACGTTCCCTTGATCCCTACCCAACTCCTCACTCAGATGCTTTCTCAGGCATCTTTNCAGAAAACAAACATGCTGAAATTCCTATTAAAAAACAAGAAGAAAAGAAAAGATGCTCTCCTGACCTCAACTCCTGTCTTCCCCTCTTCCACTCCACTCCCCAGTCCTCCATTTCAAAGCCACTGAAGAAACTGGGTTCACTGCTTATGTGTCCCTGCATATGCACTGTGGTATACCCCCACCCCAAAACACTTTGAGAAAAGACCATTTGCCTTTAAATAAGGACATTTTTTTGTCCTTATCTTATTTGACCCTTCAATGGCACTGTACACTGTTAATCGTTCTCCTTTCAAACTTGCCTTACTGGTGACACCACATTCCCTTGATCCCTACCCAACCCCTCACTCAGATGTTTTCTCAGGCATCTTTGCCACGGCCAGGAAAAGCTGGTACCCCCCACTTCTTTACTCACCTTTTCCTTGACTATTTCCATCCACTCCATCTTAAGTACACCAATGAATTCCACGTTTAGACGATTTTAGGATGATGACACTGAAATCTGTATACCCATGCCAGGGCATTCTCTACTATTTCAACTGACCTGTCTATCACTTAAGGGCTTCAAATATAAAAATACTCCAAATCTAACNTGGTATTTTCTTGTGTCAAATATGGCATTAGATCTCGCCACTTCTACTCTTCAACAGGTTTAAATCCATTCTCTCTCCTGCAGCATTCAGGTTCACTTAGTTCAAGTCACCTCCTCTGGACAACTGCTTCTCTGTCCCTCTCTAATTTAACCTCCCATGATCTAATATAAAACCATGGAAATCCTTTCTATTGTCAAGGGTCTGGAGGGAGGAGGCCAACAAGACGCTCCCTGATTCGGACTCTGCCTCATCTTCTAGCCAGTCTTGCACTGTCGTCCAACAGAAGTACTCAGTTTCTAGACAACACTAGGCTGTTTCATGGTTTTTCGTGTCCTGTTTCACTGATTAGAATGGCTCTTTCCATTCTTTACCCACAAAGTGAATTCTTTTATCTTTCAATCTTGCAGTGCTGGTCAAAGTCTCAGAAGTCTCCTCTTACCTCATTCCCACACACACCCATCACCCTTGGCAGGGAGTTGGTTGTACCATCCTGTATGCCGTCACCTCTGCACCTTGTACATAACAGCATTAATCACACTAACTTCTATCATCCAGGCATCAACACTTGGACCTTGAACCTCTTAAAGATGGAGAGATCACCGTAATTAACCTTTTCAACCAGATGCTCAGGNCTGGCATACTAACAGTGCTCAGGCAAGATTGCTAACTAACAAGAGGGATGAAGACATGTGACCATCGGGAGTAAAAGAATGAACTAAACCGGCTTAACCACAAACACAAATATTTAAACATTACTGTTGCCTGGAATGATGGCATGCACCTCTAATCTTGGCACTTGAAGGTTTAAGCACGAGGATCATGAGTTTGAGGCCAGCCTGGGCTACATATCTCCAGTTCCAGTTTAGCCTGAACAATATAGTAAGATTCTGCCTCAAAATTTAAAAATAAACAAAATGACCCACTACTATTTCCTGACCAATGAATTACCCAGCATTCATGCATACAAAGTATCACATGACACAAGAAGCAAAGTGTTGGCAATATAGTCCCCCAAGCTTCCTCAAGTCACTGGCAATGCAAGAACCTGTCTAGTCAATCCTAGGCATTCCATTTTCAACAGTCACTAGGAAGAAAAGGGAGGACACAAATCACTGGGAAGGTGACTCTAAAAAATGGCTAGGCTTTGCAGTAAACCTTCTTCCTTAGCACATCCTCTAATTCAGCTGTTCTTTTGTGGCAAAACTGCCTTCCTCATCATAAAGTCCTCCTTGCCTGTATCCACATCCACAGTACCCACCCCATGCCAGGGTCCTTGCCTGTATCCACATCCACAGTACCCACCCCATGCCAGGGCAGCTCCAAACTCAAAAGCTACCTCAACACACACACACACACACACACACACACACACACTTCCCCCAAATTACTTGGCTATATATAAATCACACCACCAAACTGGTACCTAGTAGGCAAACAACTTAAACAAATGTTCCATTCACTACAACTGGCTATGATTTTTTTTAAAAGTCTTACGTGATCTAAACAAAATTAAATGTTTATAACATCTTAGAATAGGAGTATATTTTACCATAATGCAAAACATTAAAAAAGAAAGGGTTAATAAAAGAAACCACACAAACAGATAAAGCTACTTTCTAGTTAAAAGAAAGGATGGGAAAAAAGGACCACATAACTGGGAACATGCTTTGTATCTTAGATAAACTACTAATATCTGAAAGTTGTAAAAACAAGAGCTGTATTATTAAATACACAAGCTAAACAAAAACAAACTGTAAAATAATAATCCTAATTGAAAAATTGATAAGCACAAACAAGAAATATATGTGAAATACAAATGGTCAATAAAACAAGAAAAATGTGCTTTTTGATTGATCAACAGAATCTAAATCTAAAGTGCAATTTCTCCTAATCTACTGATTTTTTTTATCAATTTATCCAATAATGTGAGGAAGGTTTCTGTGAGACAGAGTTCTTTCATTCCTTCAGGCTAATTCTGGCACTGTCTACCAAGAATCAGCCAGGCACACCCTTTGACCTCCAAATTCTGCTTCAAGATGTTTCCTGTGGGAGATAATCAGCAATCTACACTAGCATATCTATATAAGGGCATCATTACAAAACTGATGATGAAACCAAAGGCAATGTGACAGTCTGAAGAATAGGATTATTTGGTAAATAAAAATATATTCCAGGCACTGGAGAGATAGCTCAGTGATTACAAGTACTCACTGCTCCTGTAGAGGACCTAGACTCGGTTCCCAGCACCCACATGGCAATTCAAAACTATAACCCCAGTCCCAGGGGATCTGATGCCCTCTTCTGACCTACATGGGCTCCTGTAGGCACACAGTGTGTATAAATTCATACAGCCATATACACACACACATAAAAATAAATCTTTTTACAAAATGCATTCAGAGGATGAAATACGTCTTGTTATTTTAAGAAGTTACACTGTAGATGTCTTTCNGGGAATATTAAGGTCCAAATATCCTGAAAATCCTTCCAGCATTAAGGATCTGAACTTGTTGAGTACATATGTGCATACAAAAACCCACAAGCAACTACCTGTGTAGTTTTCAGACAAGTCAGCAAAAGTAGCGAGTCTCTGAGGAAACAAAATATGTCAACCAATCAGCTGAGGTAAAAGAAGGTTGAATGTGGCCAATGTTAAGATCCCAATCCCAGTAGTTAACTTTTAGTTCTGGTGTTTACAGGCAGAAATCAAGACAGAAGAATCAGATCAAAGATCCCTACAACAAGCCAAGTGTCAACAGGTGAAGCAGAGACGTAAACACAGATGTGTGTCACAAGGGATGGGGCACAAAAGTGTGACTGCCTCCGGACTTAGATGAAAGTCGCAAAGAATTCCCTGAGAACTTACAGCCGGGCATCTGCTATTAATTAATTGGAGACTGGAAATGAATCCTATTCGTCTGGCCCACAAAAAAACTCAAAGTGAAAATTGAAACTGTAGGTTGAAGCAAAAGCAAAGGCATATTCTTTCCAAACTGATTTACCTTAAGTTCTCAATGCCCAGAGGGGAAAAAAACACATAAGCTTATACAGGCATGGAACAGGGTCAGAGGCAGGAGGAAGGCATTGGGGCTGGAGGGGCACAAAACATTTGGAAACAAGCCAGCACGTACTAACGTCATCAAAGCCAATAAACGCAAAGTCTGTACATACTGGAGTTGTCAGAAACAGTTTATAAAATGATAATGCAAAATAAGATAATATTTTAATAATTATTAATAGGTTGGTAGATTTAAAATTATCCCATTTGAAAACGGGCCATCAAGATGGCTCAACAACATCAAGGTGCTTGCTAAGCTGATGACACTAGTTTGATCACCTGAGCCCATATGGTGGCGAGAAGCAACTTCAGACTCCGGCAGGTTGTCCACTGACCTCCAAAAGCTTGCATGGCCACCCCTTACACACAAATAAGTAAATAAATGTTAAAAAATCAAGAATGATTCAGAGTTTCCAGAGATGGAAAGTACCATATTTACGTGGGGAAACTCAATAGNGAATAATACATACAACAAACAGTAGCCGAAGAGAAAATTAATGGTCTAGAGTTTTACTGAGAAGAAATTATACAGAGCAGTGAACATTGGCAGAGAAAAAAATCTGAAAGTGAAGTGCAGAGGCAGGAAGCGTTGCAGCCTCAGAAACATCTAAGCAGAGACCTAACCTACAGAAGCAACAAGAGTAAAGAAATAGATTTGAAAAAAAAAAAAATCCCAGAGACCATGCACGGCTCATGCCTGTAATCCCAGCACTAGGGAGGCTGAAGCAGAAAGACTTCCATGAGTTTGAGGCCAGTCTAAGATACACAGAGTTCAAGGCTAGCCTGGGGTACAGGATGAGATATATATTTAAAATTAAATAAATAAGGAAACAAAGTCCCAGGATTAGAAGAAGACATGAGTCCTCAGAATCAGAAAATAGAAACATTAAAATAATGCAGAAAAAAATAACCCAGAATTTTCTAGACCACTGGTTAACACAATATGCTCATCTGTGAGTGTGAGCATTCTCAAGCCCAGAACAACATGCCTGCAGGTCTCACAAATGGCCTGCTGCTAGTGTTAACAGTGGCTGTCCCTGCTGTCTGAGTGTTCTGACGTTGGTATTTGAGGACCAGGGTGGGGAGGAGAACAAGAAAGCCTGTCAGGGATTCCTGACATTGACACACATCTGGCATCAATTTTGACTCTTGGGAACCCAAGCAGTGGAAGCACAAAGACCGGAAAACAAGGTAGGAGCTGAGACCACCTCTCTTAAAGCACATTACAATTTACAATCCCTGGCGATCACAGAGGCAAAGTCAACATTTACCAATGCCTTTCAAGACAGGGCAGAAGAACTAGAAAAGGGCAGAGCTGAGAACATTTGCCCGCTGGTTCTTTTTTTAATGACATCAAAACTGCATCAGATATAAAACTGTTTGGTATGATATCCTTGAACTTTCTGGAAACCACAGATCTTAATCACCAATTTAGTTGGGAGTAAAAACACAGACCACAGGCAGCAGGCTTTCATGTGACCTTCAATACATATTATTATCTAATGATAGAAAAACCTCTCTGCCTACTTGAGCTCACACAAAAAAATATCATGACTTCCCCTCTTCTTCCAGAAGCAGACCTCTGGAGGTTGATCCCCAGCCAAAGAACAAGAGCACCAAAACTCAGAAGTATTTGTCTGGTCTTTAAAGGAGTGACTTTGGGGTACTGTCCAAATTCACAGAGGACACAACAAGAAAAAATCAGGTCATCAAAGACAGTTGGAAAGCACTTCAATCCTAGAAACACTACAACCTGCAAACAGTAAACTTCAAAGGCAATGCAGAGCTCTCCTGGCATTTACCATGTGTGCATAAGTGGGTGAAGGGTGTGTCTATGTTTGCTTTTAATCATCAATCGAAAGACTGTAGTTTAGTCTTACTTCAGCTTTAGTTTCTTGGAGAGTGTTCTCAAAGTAGTTTGTGCATGGTATTTATTAAAAAATTTAATGCAACATCTGTCACAACTGGAAAGAAACTTTTAGTGCTATCTAGCTCCACCTCTTATCCAGTGTTTTCATTGAACAGAATATCTGTTGTGGAATCTCTGGTCAATCCTTCAGTTACAGGAAGCTCACTACCTTCCAAGGCCAGTGGTGAAGTCCTTGGGCAAGTGACATAGTACAAATTCTCTCTGAAATATAGTTCAAACCTTACAGGAAGCTCACTACCTTCCAAGGCCAGTGGTGAAGTCCTTGGGCAAGTGACATAGTACAAATTCTCTCTTAAATATAGTTCAAACCACGGGGCCTAAAAAGCCCATCAAGATGGGGAGGGGATGCAGCTCGGTGATATGGTACTTGCCTATCAATCCCCACTACCACAAAAAATAATAATAACAATAATAATAATTATTATTTATTTATTAATTAATTAAAAGCCCACCAAAGGAAACTAGCTACTCTCCTGCAACCAAACTGGGTCCATCCAACAGTCGAGGCTTATCAAGTGATGGAGTCAAAGACCATCTCCTTCTTGCCTCTCGCTCACGGTCCCCACTTCTGCTTCACAGATGTTTCCAACTCCTTTCCACTGTCACAGTATAATATCATTTCTTCAACGCGTATGCGCATCTGTGTACTCAAACACACAGCCTCCTGTAAGTCCACAAAAGCAGATATGAAGTGACCAGGAGTACTCTGTGGTTGTAGCTGATTGGATGGCTAAGAGCAGAGTTCAGAGCCCTCATAAATCTCACTTCCAATCCAAAGCTGTCATCTAAAACAGGGCCCTGGTTCCAGTGGTGACCCCAGGTACACAGGTGTATAAAGCAGGAATACAAATCAAGTGTTTCATGGATAATAAATCATAAAGAATATACATGCCAATACTGGGAATGCCTTTTTAATCAAATACATAGTACAAAATATAAATGTATGTTTCGAGTCATTTCAGAAATTGCAAAAGAGTCTGTCTTCCTCTCAAGCCAAAATTCACTGGATCATTTTGGAAAGAATTGAAGTTAGCAATTCAAACAGGAATTTTAAAAATCCAGCATTCTGAAACAACAGAAGCGAAACGCATATTAATTTGATAGTTACAGGCTGAAGACTGACACACGGAAAACACTAAACGTTTGCTCTCCATGACTAAGCCACTGTGATTCCATAAGAAAACTTGATATAGACAGAAAAAGAAAAAAACATATCATAGTCTCAAATCTGAGTTGAGGTGTTTGGGGCAGCTTTGGCGGCGCATGCAATGCAAGACGTGTGTTTACAGAACCGTGGCTGCAGTGGCATCTCTGACGCATTCAATTATCTGATCCCATGGAGGGCCATGATCCATGTTTGAAGCTGGGTCAAGAAGACAGTGTCTCTCCGATGTGGAAGGATGGGGCCAGGGTGGTGAATTCGATGGGGCTGAATTGCTGGGAACAAAACCACCTAGCACAAGTATTCTCTCACACTTGGTCACTTTACTCTGTGGTGAACAAGTCTGGAGCAATCTTTCAAGAGAGAGGAAGACGGGAAAAAGAGGAGCGGGAAAGAAGGAAAGAAACTCCGACCACAGAACAAGGAATTCCTCCCACTGCACCAAACGGCCAGGAGAGCTGACCTCCAGCCTTTCTGAAGTCTAGAATGTCATCCTTTCAAGTTCAATTTTCAAATGTTTCTTGTATCAGACTTGTGTGGTTAACNCAGCAATCTCCCCAAATAAGCAAGCTCAAACTCAAAGTAGTTGACAGTTGGAACAACAAAAATAATGATAAATCCTAAAGGGTCATTTTTCTATGTCCCAGGATGAGGACTGGATTCCCTTCTTCACATATCAAGATGGTATTCAAATACCAAATACAAAATGTACTCATAGAATCCTTTCTGTCACTTGGGGTCCTAGTTTTCAAACTTGCACTCCACTTGAGTTCCAAATACAGATANAAACTTCAGACAAAACTTCCAACCACAGAACTCATTCTGAAAATGCTCAGAACTGTCCACTCCACAAGCAAGAGGTGAAATGCCAAACCTCAAAACAGCAAATGGAATAACCATGACCCTGACCATGTGGTAAAAGATGAATCCAATTAATGTTACCTTAAAATAACTTAAGCAACTCTTCNCTTTCCAGTCCTAATTGCCCATAATGGGACTTCAGAAGTCAGTGTGTGTTGGGATAAAAAAAAAAATAACAATTTCTGACCATTGTACTCCTTGCCCCTGAGTGAACCCAGTGAAATCTGCATTAATGTACCCTAAGGCCTTTGCAGAGGCCATAATCTGTCAAACATTTACAATTACAAGGAGATCAATAAAAATGGGGTTGCTA
>LZPO01107990.1:257872-268463 GCA_001675575.1 Neotoma lepida | reverse complement strand
AACTCCTCAAACAAAAGATACAAAAGATTGTCTTCCACCTGCCATCACTTCTGTTTCCCTACCCTTGTTCTTATCTTCCATGCCTGTGCAATCCCACACACATGCAGCTGCTTAGCCCTTTGCAGAATCAACCCATCTCATTCTGCAGCCATAGGAACTCCTGAATCACCCTAATGTCAAATGAGGTTCAGCGAGCAATCTCTTCTGTGCTTACCACCATAGCACTGATGACATCGTCACTTATACATTGTAAGCAAGCGGCCAGCCAGCATTCTCCTTCTCACTACACTCTAGGCTTCATGCCTCCAGGGATAATGACCTNTTTCCTCACCACCCCCCACTACAACCAACTACACTAATACACACAAAATTGCTGTACACATGACAAAACAGGAATCTAATATTCACTAGGCAGCTCACTATGTCCACCTCACTATGCTCCANATGTACAGAACAATCAAGACACGGAAAAAGACATAAACAAAAGGAAGAAAAGGCCAAGAAATACGACATTAGGAGGAACGATATGAAATTGCCTCTTTACAGGTTAAGATCAAGTACAAGCCATTTTATGTGATTTAACCCATCGATATTGGCAACTGTAATGGCGGCTAATACACTAATAAGGTCAGTTCTCTTATTTGGCCACTTCCTTACATCTAACTCGTCCTGAGGNTGATCACCAAGGTCCAACTAACAAAACACCAGGGTCCAGCAATCAAAATTCATTTGGCTACACTGGCTAAGATGTCCAATCAGGACTTTACCAACTCATACCTAACAGAGAGTTGCCCCTTTTCTCCTTAAAAACCACTCCTGCAGAGACACCTGCTGTTGCCATCGTCCAATCCAGAGGCAGTCCCCCACCCCATTGTCCCCTCNGGGATATTAAATCTCCTTTGTGCTGAGAATTTGGTGTCTGGGTGTGTCTTGTGCCGACCAGAGGCCCCTTCATCCATTATAACAATAAACATAAAAGCAATGTTCCTTTATTCAGAGGTATCTCAGAACAAAATNCAGTTCAATCTTGCTGACAGGCAAACATATGATAAAATAATATGCAGCNTTTAAAATCAGACCAGGAAATTGAAGGCATTTCAGATACAAACAACAGAAAAAATTAACAACATTAACTTGAGCAATAAGAAAGTTCCTAATGCACAGGGCTGTTTTACACTATATCTCACGTTATGCATTTAACATAGAAATTATCAGAAAGTAGTTGACATTAGAGAGAGACAGAGAGAGAGAGAGACAAGGAGAGAGAGACAGGGAGCCACTTGTAGAGACACACTATAGGGGCATTATTGGTCTATAACAGTTCAAGTAGGCTAACAGAATCTAGAGTTTATGAATATTAGTAGTACTGTGACTGACTCAATAAGCACATATTGTACTTATCACCTAGAGAAAACCAGGCTCCTTTTAAGTATTGGAGAAACAGAAACCCTACTCCACAAGAAGTACAAACTATAAAATCTACATTTACATTCACTTACAAGAATCAACCAGTCTAATCACGGTAAAGTCCACAGACATAGGCATCTCCAGTAAAGCCATTTCAGGTGCATTCTACAGAGACTTCCAAAGCAACCTCTATGAAGACAAGTGCCAGAGAGGACATTTATCCTCCCGGTACTGTTTTAAATTTCACAGGAAACAGCATTAGCATAAGACAAAGAATTTAGGCTTACAATCCACAGAGCCATCACCTACCAGACATAGAATTTAAACTACTTCCATGTGCTTAAATTCCCACTTCCAAATGGAAAATCCCTATTCCCTCAAGAATGAGCAAAATTTAAAATAAAAATATTGCTAATGATTTCCAAAGTATTTAAAGTGAAGCTCTGTCCATCAAAAATACTAATATGACAAATGCCTATCCTTACATAGTTTCATCATTTAGAACAAATGANTTCATTTCAACTCAAGAAATGAAAAGCTGAGTCCCTTTTCTCTTTCAGGAACCAACTTTTCTATGTCTTCATCAACCTCTCCTTCCCCTCCCACCCCCACATCTCATTTTCAGTCCATTTAGCTCACCCTTCAAGTCACAGACACATTTTCCTCCATCTCAGAAACAATGTCAGCCTTGCCTCTTCCACTGGGTTTTCCTAAAGCAAGTTCCCCAAAGGCCATCTCCACCTTCACTGGATTATAAATACCACAAAGCCAAGACTATATCTGATTTATTCTAGCATGCTCAAAAATACACTTCTTTATTTATTTGGGCATCTATCATAATTTAATTCATTCAATTTTTTTTATTCAAAAAAGTTTCTGCCNTGTATAATGTATTNTACTGAGCACTGGGNAAACATCNGAAAACAAAATGNGAAATTTTTTTTTNAAGTTTTTTTCCTCATCTAAGAAGTCAGAAATACTAAAGAAGGGATTATGGGGCAAGCTGGACACACAGGAAAGATCATTGAGTTTTACAGGCAGGAGCTAGAGAAGNCCTAGCTGAGAAGGTGGTAACCTTTGAGTGAAGACAGGTGAGAGCAAGCATTTAGATACCCAGTGAGAAAAACTTCTAGGCAGAGAAAACAGTCAACAGAAACTCCTTGTGTAGGCAAGCTCAGGTGTAGAGCTTGTTTGGAGTAGGGATAAAGAGGCCATTAGCATGTAACAATGGGTCAGGCAGCAGAAGCCCAGGAGAGACTGAAAAGAAGCAAGCAGAGATTAGAGGTGACGATTAAACATGGAGCATATCACATGCAGTGATTATTCCCTCGTCATTAGACATTTCATATAAAATGTTTTAATGCTTTACNTAGACAGTTTAGATACAAAGCAAAATGTTATTAAATATTCAGTAGACNGTAATAGTTTAAGAACTGCAAGGAATTATTCCAAAATGCAATAAAGAAGTTTGGTTTTGATTTGGGTTTTGAAGACAGGGTCTCATTCAGCCCAGGCTGGACTCAAATTTGCTATGTAGCTGCAGATGACCTTGAGCCCCTGATCCTCCTGCCTCCACCTCCCAAGTGCCAGGATTATAGGTGTGAGCCCCCATGTCCAGTGTCAGGAAGACATTTCTGAGTGGTGAGACTCCAGATGAATCTCCTCCCCATCCCAAAATGTGTGTACTGTTTTCACTACAAGTGAAATAAGCACATGCTTGCAGAATCATAACAGCTTAAAAGAGGAAGGAATTTCTCTTAGCTCTACCAAACAGTGTAGAAGACATGACAATATAATTATCTAACGCAGAAATAAAATCTTAATCAGAAAAAGTTTATTTTTTTTAANCCAGGTAAAAAACAGAGTTGGACCCACTGTTTACCTCAATCAAACAGTTCACTAGATTTTTCTAGAACCTCCAAGGAAGCCTGCTGGAGTTTCTCAGAGTGCTCTTTAGGCTCCTGGGATTTCCAAGTTCCTCCGAGAATTCAATTTGTCCTTTATTAGTCATGATAACAATGAGTCCCACAGCAAGTTCTACGGCTAACTAAAACTGTCTTTGTTTCTTCCTTTAGCCCCCAAATCACCACTAATCTCTCAACGACTTTAAGAATATTTTTCAGACAATCATCACTGGAAAGGACTGGGGGGGTGAAGCAGGAGTTCTGTTCACCACAGAAGATCATGCCAAAATCCACACCATATCCTGTTTGGAGTTTGGATTTGGTGGCTTGGGTGGTGCCTAGGACTGACGCTAGAGCCTCACACATGGCCAGGCAATNGCTCTACCTCTGAGCTACACCCTTGATCTTCTTTGAACTTTTTATTGTGAGACTCTATCTAAGTTGCCTAGGCTAGCTTTGAACTCAGTCCATCATTTGAACTTTATCCCATCCTTAGAAATTTAATATGTAATACTTTATTTTCAGGGCCTNGACAGGCCCTGAACTTGTGATCCTCCTGCTTCAGCCCCCCAAGCAGCTGGGATGACAGGCCTGAGACACCAACCCAGAACCATNCCATCAAGNGAAGCCATAACGGATTCTCAAAGAATGCCTGGTTGAGTTCAGTTCTCTGCTAAAGAAAAACACTTAAAATTATATCTTGTCCTTGTTAAACCACTAATGTAGATTTTCTTTTTCCAGACAGAGTCTCATGTAGGCCAGGCTGAGCTTGAACTCCCAGGAATTCACCTACATCTACCTCAACACGCACCACCACACTTAAGTTTGTGCAANGGCAGGTATCAAAGCCAGGGTTTCGTGTGTGTTAAGCAAGCACTTTACCNACTNAGGCACAGTCCAGTCTTGAATACATCCTTTAATTCTGAAAGTTCTCACTAGCGTTCTACATACATTTCAATGGCATTTACGTACAATGATGTTCCATGTATTAAGGATCCCTAAACACTGCAAACTCTGTCTTCTAAACNAAACTTTGAACTCACATTCCCAGCTACCAGGAGAACACATCTGCCTCTATGCTTTTAGACATGTCTAGAACTAACAAACCTCACTGCAACCCTCTCCTACCCTGGTGTCTCACCTGATAATGGCATCATAGCAACCATTTTAGTTCAGTGCCCTCTGCAACCTTCAAGACAGGCCACATGCACACTATTTGCCAGAAGCCATATATTCCAGGCATCTTCCCCAAGCCTGCCACTCACATGCATTCCTTCTGGGCCTTCCTTCTTATTCTTAGGCACGGAATAAACTTAGCCAGGGGCCTGACACCAGCCCCCAGCTGCCATGCCAATCACTCAGCTACTCCAAGGCAGGGGGAGCTCTCCCTCCACCCTCAGAAGCGTGCAGAGCATTCTGTAAACTTTGGTTTGGAGTATTTATCACTGGCTGCCTGACCTGAGTCATCTTTGGCTGTGTCTTTCCATGTTTATAAGCTAATTGTGAGCAAGACCCATGCCTTTTTTTTGTCTGCCGCTGAATTTTTCTTTCTAAGTGTTCTCAGCCATGCAACAAGGATCCAAAATCCTCTAAGATATCAGATGCATGGAAGTTAACTGACAGGATCTCAGATAAAAATGACTAGAAAGCAGATGTTGCTGAATCCGGAAAAGTCAGTTGGACTGCCCTGGCCTTTGAACCTTTACGTCTATGTCTACTCAGTAAGGAAGGCAAGGAGTTCTCTGTGGAACTTTAAGAATGAATGCTTCATTTTCTTGTCATGANAATAATCCTTTTCTCAACAAATCANAGTCTGAAGAGGCAAGCGACCCCTTAACAAAACTGCCTTAACAAAAGGCAATTCTGCTTTAGCTGTGCTGTGTTGCTCCATTCTGAGACCACACCACCCTTATCATCCCCTGATTAGACTTCGAAGGAGGTGGGGGAAGGAGGCCTTGTTTAATGCTCCCACAGTGAAACCTNCCTATAATGAATAACTCCACCTGTCTCCGTTCCACAAGTGGTTCCAAGCCTTCCCCTGGTACTTNGTTTCCCACCTATCAAAAGGCTCACAGATGCTTAGCACTTGCTCCCAAAAGCCCCTCCTCCCCTTNCCTGAGACCCANGGGCACCAGAGCCCCTGTGGAAAGAACACACCCTGCAATGGCAGTATTCATCTTGAGTGTCACACAGCTGGAAATGGTTTTCTGTTTCCCCCTTCATAACAGTCATTCGAATCTCTGACGAGAACTCGACTGAATGAAGTCAGGCTGTAGTCAAGAAGCGTCCATGCAGGCTCTTCTGGCTTCTGTTTGTCACTTTTGATGGCAACCTTGGGTACAGCCTGGCTAAGATCAGGGGGACCAGAGACCANTGGAAACATGCTGTCATGATGACACACAAATGTATAAAATATACACATGTGNGCAAACAGGCACACACAGTGATCTAGGCTTGAGTAACCAAAGACCAAGAACAGAAGGTTTTAGGACAAATCAATGACAAAGCAGTTACCTTAGATAGGCAGNTGAAGTGGCAGTGATCACATCTTTTACTTTAGACATATGTGTACGGTTTGGATCACTACAAAACCGGCTACATTTACAAATGAATACAGTGTGTCTCTTCTGGTTGGACCCTTTCTATAAAGTCTGTATCCTTAGATGATCTCAACAAGATCACCAAAGTTAAACACCAGACTCAGAACCCTCTAGGAAGACGCCATAAACTGGACATAGAAACTCAAACACAAGTTGGTTCAAAAATAGGAATATCCAGAAAGATACGGAAGCAAGCCAAGGCTACAGACAAGACACACTGTGTCTGGCTCTGTGTTTTTACAACTCACAGGTAAATCTCAGTGAACTGTGTTAAGTTTATAAAACGAAGGCCTGGATACCAGGCTCCGACTCCTTCATCCAGGNGAAACACTGAGAGGATGTTCAAGAAGCTGCTGAAATGGAAGAATCACTCAAAAGTCGTACCTCTGAATTTGAAGGCATGTCAGAAAAAGTTCAGTTGGTCACGTGATCCCACAGAAAGAATGAGGCATGGTGGTGTATGACTGTGATCACAGCACTTAGGAAGCAGAGACAGAAAAACTGCAGGTTGAAGGCCAGCCTGAGCTACACAGTGAGATCCTGGTGTGTGTGTGTGTGTGTGTGTGTGTGTGTGTGTGTGTGTGTGTGAGAGAGAGAGAGAGAGAGAGAGAGAGAGAGAGAGAGAGAATGATGAAATGCCATCTCCATGACAGAAGAGGCCTTACACGTCTAGTTTCCAACTGTCACCCAAGTGCAGATGGACATTTNACAAATACCCACTGAACATGGAAGGACTGAATGAGCCATATATAGGATTACACGAAGAATAGAAACTAGACTTGAGAAACAGATACTATCAGTACGTGTTCCTAGTTCACAGATGTAAAAAGAAAAGCCCTTTGACTTACCAGACAGCAGAGCTTGCTCTAGAGGCCTCCTGACTCCCTCTAGCTTGATCTCTTTTGTTCTCCCCAAGGCTTGGTTTATCTCCCAGGGTCCTTCCAGATTCTGATCTTCCATGGTTCCTCCCCCATCTTCAGCATCTCCACTTCCGCTGCCTTGACCCTTGACTCAGAAGGTCAGGTGTCCTCTGCCCCTCTACCTTTGATGTCCCCAGAGTACCAGGAACCCATGATTGGGAACCCTCACTGGTTCTTGATTGGGGGTGAGGGGACCCTGCGCTGTTCATTTCTGTCCATCCCTGGTATTCGGCACAAGACCTATTCGCACCAGCAGTCAGTTACACACCTCTGGGCTGGAGCAGATCTTACCCCCTCTGCCCCACATCCACCTCCCTCCACAGAGCCAGGACTATCCTTCATTGGGGCAGAGATTCAACGGGGAAAGAAACCTGAGCATAGCNGACTGACGGGAAGACTAATCTAATCCATTGTTTCCAACTTAGATAATAAAAACAAACAAAAAAGGAAATTCAGGTGTGGTGGTGGGTCCTCCAAACCCTGGGGGTGTTGTTGAGGCGGGAATGGTTGCTGTGAGTGAGAGGCCAGGCTGGGTTCTGGCTAGTCTGAGCTAAGGTGTAAGACCCTGCCACAAAAGCAAGGAATGGGGGAGGGCAGGAGTAAATGAAAAGGGAGGTGGCAAGGTTGCTCAAGAGANGAGTTCACCATAGCCTCCCTCGGGGAAACTTGCATCTCTGGAAGCATGGGCCCACAGAATGTCCACCATAGACAAAATGTCCTTTAAGTGACAGTTTCAACCTTTGGATTCAGAGATCCAAGCTTTCTTTTCTCCTCTAGAGGAAGAGACTGGCTTTGAAAGCCTTTTCCTTTATTTCAAGGCTACCACAAGCACACCCCGACCTACCCCACTCAGGCTCAGACATGTTTGTTTTAGCACTGGACTAAAGTTAAGAGTCTGCCCTGTCATTATATCACTTTTTTAAAACAGTACCACAAAAAGAAAATAAATTATAACCTAAATCCACAGATGCATTAAAATAGTTCCCTTTCATTTTCAGGAGGGGAAAAAAAAAAGCCCTGACTTTTATGTGAACTTCAGGGTTAAGGTTTACATGGCAGTGGTGGGGTAGTGGGAGAGAATGTCCAGGTACTAATACAATTCCCTTGGCCCTGTGCCAGCAAGCAAGTAGTGTAAGAATAAATGCTACACTGAGATCACACGAAACTTACTATAACAAAGAGCCAAGGAATTTCAATACAATCCCCCACTCACTAAAAACAAAGTGATGCTTTGAGAACCCTAAAATAAAGTATGCCAGCCTTGGACTTATTAAAATTAATTAACTAGTTGATTTTTTTTAATCATGCCAAACCTAAGTCCCCCACACCTTGCTGAGGATTTAAAAAAAGAAATAAGTAAATAAACAAGTTAATGAAAAGCTACTAAGAGGACCATGCATTCAAATTGTATCCAGAAGACAACAAAATGCTAACCTAATCTCTTTTAATGATCTGTCTCNCTAGCAGCCTACCATTCTAGACTCAAGGGTAATTCAAAGTCTTTACCCAAATCAGCTTGACGTGCAGCTGGAAACTCATCCATTCTCACGAGTAACACAAAGGCAGAGGGCAGGAGAGGGGTCCTACATTCTCCTAAATGAATTCCACTGAGAGCCCCCCGAGATATCACTAGCTAACTCCTTCAGAGATGAAAAACAAAATCCATGCATATTACTCTCCAAGACTGATCAAGACACTTCTATTGGAGTATTGGAAATTAAACTCCATAAAGGATTCTTAGGGCTCTACCCCCGNGTCCTTTAAAAGAGGCATTAACCCTATTTCTGCACTAATAATAATCCTCTTTCATCTGCACTACACATATTCCACACTGTGGTTAAGATACTATGTGTAATATAAGCAGGGTCAAGAATGCCAGTGTGGAGAAGAGTCGTGTTTAAATTAGCATTAGCCAACAAGCTGTTCNCCAAACAGAAAAAGGAAAGCACCAATGCTCAGCTTTGTGTCTGCAGAGGGACTTTAGCACACATGCTCAAAAGGCCCCAGGAGGCCCTGTGCAACCCAGGAGCCTCATCCATTTGGACCAAATTAAGTTTCCCAAAAGGAAGCTATCGTTTGGAGGGGGTAAGAGGGAAGAAATGACATGCAGATTGTTCTAGAAGCTTTACATAATAACATTAAACTGGCAATGATGCCACACGACTTACTAGCCACAAGTTTACAATGGAAAGGAGAGAACATGCATTCAGTCATCCCACGAACATCTCACCTCCACTCTGCCAGTATGACTCGGGGTCTTCATGCATCTTAGGATTAAATAATGCCATGGCATAGCTCCGTAAGGTAACCTCCAGGCCTCCTTCATCACCAAGGACCCAGACTACACCACCTCTGAGAGGTCCTCACTGTCCCCATTGATCTTTTAAGGCACAGGCCATTCTTCAAGCTGTTTGTCTCCCCACCACAGTTAGAATTTCAGGTTCTGCTCCTCAGCCCATCAAGGTTCTTAAGACTTCTCTGTTACCACACAGTGAAGCAATATGACAGACATACACTCTTCACTACCTACAGCACAGTTATCTGTATTCTCCACCTTCTGCACATCAGCNCTTTCTAGAACTTTCTTTTCATCTTCTCTGTATCTGTTACAACAAGAACTCAATGGTTGCTTGTTTAATTAAATATTTCTCCTTCTCTCCCAACAGCCTAACATACCCATAACAGATACTTCCATGCTAACCTGATGGAGACTTGGAATTATCCTGCTTTGCAAAAGGTAAGAAACCAGACAGAAGTAAGATGTTGACTTAGTTGGCAAAGCCAGAGCCGGTTTGTGTGTCAGTTTTCAGGACATCATACCCACCTTCAAACTAAATCACGTTCCCCATGTGTAGGCATGACGATACCAAGGGAAAGAGAGACAAAGGAAAGAAGGAAAGAAGGAATGGAAGGGAAGGGGAAGGAAAGAATGAAGGACAGAAAGAAGTGATAAAGGCAGGGAGAGAGAAAGGAGGGGAAGGAGGGAGGCAGGGAGAGAGCGGGTAGGGATGCAAGGAGGAAGGAAAGGAGGGGAGGAGGGAGGAGGGTGGNATGGGAGAAGGAGAAAGGATGAGAGGGAGGGAGGGAAGGAGGCAGATACTGAGGGTAGGTAGCCACACATTAATCACAGACATTGAAAAATTGACTTTCAACTTCTAAAGACATTAGGAGTCGCAGTCAGCATGGTGCATTCTGTTCAGAGTACAAATTTTCATACCAAGCATCTGAAGTGATCCTTTTTCCTAAAAATCACAAATTTCAGGCTGTTATTGTGCACTCAGCGTTGACTCAGCAGCTAGGATTTACTCTTTCCTTGAATATCCCACTAGGTCAAACAGAACAGATTCTGTGAAACCTGACATCTATGATACAATCTGAAAACCAAAATCAAATTGCATTCTGGAAAAATACTAGCTTTGAATGAAAAACAGGAGTTTCTAAAATGCTGCCACTTAAATTCTCACGTCTGTGACTTCTTACCCATCACTCACAGGGATGCTGAGCTCTGGATGGCAGCAGCAGCTCTTCTGAGCTGAGGATGCAAAGAGCAGGTGATGCCTAGTACAGGTCGGACTGCAAGGATTGCTTAGACCTGATGTCACTTTTAAACAGCCTCACCACGTTGTAAAAATAAGGAGAAGAAAGTATTACTGGTTCCCTCGAGGACAAAGAAAGGAAAAACTAGAGAAAACCAACTCCCTGCTAAGTTCCTTACCTCCACTAAGTTCCCAGCACTCCCTTCCTGATGGGTTTCTTTATT
>LZPO01107990.1:241159-252297 GCA_001675575.1 Neotoma lepida | reverse complement strand
AACTACTAGCAAGAAGCCAAAACTATCAGCTCAAAGATCTGCTAGAACTTTCCCTCCCCTCTCTAACGGAGAAATTGATTCAAGAATGTGTTTGGAGAAATGGCATCCTTTGAGGTTTCAGCCTGCTTGACAAAGGGCCTCTTCTCCCAATATTCGGCCTCTCTCTAGTGTTTTTCCCTGGGGATGGGGCTTATCCCTAAGGACACTTTCTATTTTAAAAAGAGAGAGAGAAAGAAAGAAAAAGAAAGAAAGAGTAACCCTCTTTAGAAAAGAAATGGCCTAAGGACACTCCAGGGACCGGTACTAGAAGCTGGAGCTGCATCTGTAGCTTCCTGGTGTCAAGAGGTTCCTGGTGTCACTAGGGCACAAGGAAACAAGAACCCAAAGCTGAGTGACCAACATTTGCCTGTGTCTTATCACTTATCTCTGTGTGAATAACTCAGGTAATGCTGGCAGCAGACCAAGGGCTAGTAATTCCTTCTCCCTACCCAGCTGTAACAGCAGAGATTTACAGGCAAGGGAAGGCAAAGAAAGTGAGAATACAGGTGTATGTTGTACATACAATTTTAGCGCCAAAAATAGACATAACTACAAAGGAATGGTCAGCAAAGTGGACAAAACAAAATATTACTGCACAAAACGAGAAGAGGATAGCAATGTTTCTGGTAAAACATAAAAAAAAGGAATAACTGTGACTATGGAGATTCTAATTAGAGTCTTAGCATTTTTTAAACTAAAAATAGGGTGATTGTTAAAAATCTCAAATCAAAACCCAGTGATGGTGGCACATGCCTTTAATACCAGCACTCCAGAAGCAAAGGCAGGCAGATCTCTGTGAGTTCAAGCCCAGCTGGATCTACAGAGCTAGTTCCAGGACAGCCAGGGCTACACAGAGAGACCCTGTCTCTAAAAACCAAACCAAATAAACAAACAAAAACACAAAAAGAGGAAGAAAAGAAAATCTCAAATCAAAAATTTTAAATATGAATATATTTAATTAACTATTAAATAATTTGAATTATTACTTTAAATTTTACTCACATAAAAGTTTAACATTTTTGGTGACTATGATTGACCAAATCTTCACATACAGATAACCTCAAAAGATTTCAAAAAGCTAAGCCTGGTGGTGCATTCCTGCTACTCCAGCACTCAGGAACCTTAATCAGCAAGATTACAAGTTCAAGGCCAGTCTAGACTATCTAGTGAAACCTGGTCTCAAAAGAAAAAAAAAGTTTCAAATGACAGAAAAAAGAAGAGCATCTCAATAATTTTATGAGGTAATAAATCTTATTGCTAAAATTAAACAGACATAAAAATAGACCAATGCATAAAGAATGGAACTAAATTCTGCACACCATGCTGTCAAAGCAAGTTCAGAAATGGGTTTTAACATAAACATATGAGATTAACACCACGAATGTAGAGCTGGTTGGTTGGTTGGTTTTCGTAGTGAGGGGGGTCAAGCCCAACGCTTGGTGCCTACTAGGCCAGTACTTTACCACTGAACTATCGCCCCTGTTTGTGAGAATGGTTTAATATTAGAAAATGTAAAATAATTCACCATTCATTTTTGAAAATGTTCTCAAACAAAAACAGGGAAGAATTTCCCAAGCGAAATAAAACATTGCTCCCGACAAGCTGCCTAGAGGCATTACTCTTAGTGATACTTAGAAATCTTCATATTAAGGTTAGTAACAAAGATAGNCTCTATCATGAACATTCAACAGTGAGCTCTGGCCCCTCGCCAACAAAGGAAGGCAAGAAAAAGAAAGTAGATGATAGAAAAGTTAAAAACAAGGGGTTACCATTTATGGACAACATAGTGTCATCTTAAGAAATCTAAACAAATTTTATCAAGTAGTACATTAAATATAGTGATCTTCCAAATTGTTAACCTAAGAGCAAGACAAGAGAAGGCCCTGGTACAGTAGAGATGAGTTTTCAACGATCTCACTCACAACTGCAACAGGTCTTTATGACAGCTCGAATTGAAGCTAATACAAAATGTTTACATGAATAATATCATAGAGCTCTATTAAGATAATTTTCACAGACTTTGACAAAATGATTATAGTGGTTTAAAAGAAAATGCCCCCCATATGGAGCGGCACTGTTAGGAGGTGGGGTTTTGTTGGAGGAGGTGTGGCCTTGTTGGAGGAAGTGTGTCACTGTGGGGAGGAGGGCAGGCTTTGAGGTCTCCTATGCTCAAGCTATGCTCAGTGTGATGCATAGCTGCTTCTACAATCTGTAGATCAAGATGTAGAATTCTCAGGTCCTTCTCCAGCACCATGTCTGCCTTCATGCCTCATGTCCTGCCATGATGATAATGGACTAAAACTCTAAAACTGTAAGCCACCCTCAATTAAATGTTTCCTTTATAAGAATTGCTGTGGTCCAAGAAAACTTACAGAATCAACTAACCTGGGATCATAGAGGCTCACAGAGACTGAACCAACAAGCAGGGAGCCTGAATAGGACTGACCTAGGCCCTCTGCATATATGTTATGGTTGTGTAGTTTGATCTTCTTGTGGGGCTCCTAACAGTGGGAACAGGGGCTCTCTCTGACTCTTTTGCTGGCTTTTGGGACTCTATTCCTCTTCCTGGGTTGCCTTGTCCAGTCTTAATACTGCAACTTGATATGCCATGTTTTCTTGATATCCATGGGAGGCCTGACCTTTTCTGAATAGGAATGGAGGAGGAGTTGGGGGGCAAGTGCAGAGGGGAGGGAGGGGCTAGAAGGAGAGGAGGAAGGGGAAACTGAGACCAAGATGTAAGAAAGGAAGCAAGAAAGAGAGAGGGAGGAAGGGACGGAGGAAGGAAGGAAGGGAGAAAAAGAAATATATATATTTAAAAATAAAGAGTTGCCATGGTCATGGTGTCTCTTCACAGCAATAGAAACCCTAACTAAGATAGACATTGGTACCAAGGACTGGGGTATTGTTGTGATAGCCTGGACAATGTTTTAGTTTGAAGGGATATGGACTTTGGGAGACTGTGGATTAGGAAAGTAGTTGAATGCTTTAAATGGGGCTTAATGGGCATTTGGTAGGAGCATGGAAGACAGTGGTGCTGAGGGTGATTTGAACTGTGGGGGCCTCCTAGCTCAAGAGGTTTCAGAGGAGATTAATGTTAGTATGTGGCCTAGAGACTGGTCTTGGGATGTTTTGGTGAAGAAAGTGGCTGTTTTTTGCTCTTGTCAGAAAAGTCTGCCTGAGACTAAAGTGAAGAGTTTGGCTTAATTCCCTTGGCAGAGGAGATCTCAAAACAGCCTAGCACAGACCCTGTCATGTGGTTACTAGTATTCACTCTTACTGAAATTTTTAATGAAAAGGAGCAAAATGAGCAAGTAAAAATACAAAATGTACAGGTTGAGAAAAGGGGCACCAGGTGATGGAGTGAAGATAACTTCTGTGTTCAAGGAGATAAACAGATTAAGAAATGAAATAAAGGAAGTGGTAACCTCAGGGCAAGAGCACACCCAGCTAAGTTTACAACTTGTGAAAAGGAATTAAAGAAAAACTTAAGAGTCAGGTGTGGTGGTGCACACCTTTAATCCCAGCAATTCAGAGGCAGAGGCTGGCAGATCTCTGTGAGTTCCAGGACAGCCAAACTTAGGCAGTTAAGGTAACCACCAAAAATAGAAAGCTGGTGAAGATGTAATTCAATGAGGGGGTCATGTTCCAGCCCTAGCAAGTGAGAGGACCAAGCAGACACCATAACAGGCTGCTCAGTCTTCTCTCAGAGATGAGGCCTCAATTTCAGTTTCCTGAGACAGAACAAGCATTTTCTGAGAGAGCCACAAACAAATTAATCACTGATGCCCCTGTCAGCAGGGACAGGGAGATAGGATGCACCAAGCCTGGACCACTGAGCCAGCCCCCACAGTCAGTACATACTAGGCCAGCCAGCCTCCACAGCAGCTTAAGGACAGGGCCTGCCCCAAAATGAAAAACTATGCCCCTGGCTAGCTCTGGCCAATTAGAATGTACTAATATGATTGCTACTTGCTTAAGCCAATCATATCCTAAGGTACCTAACTGCCCTAGGACTTCCCCTTGGTTGTGCTTAAAAGGAGCCCACGTGTCTCACTCAGGGTCTTCGCCATTTTGCCTTTGTATGGGATGGCAGGCCCCAGCATGATGGAATAAAAGAGCTCTTGCTGATTGCATACAGGGATGGTAGTCTTTTATGGGACGTCTCCAGGATCCTAACAGCAAGCAGCAGAACTTGGCAGCTTCAGCCACATGATTCTGGGTTTAGAGTCAAGGACTGAAGAAGGGGGCTATGGAATCTTCCTCTGCAACTAAGGAAAGCCACTGAGGCCAGGTATTTGTCGGAGTGTCCCTGAATGAAGGCCTAGAGAGACCATTGTGTGAAGCTGTGAAGGTGAAGCCTGGATTGCCTTAGAGACTCCAAGATATTGGAGATGCCAGAGCTGTGAGATACCTGCCAAGGAGAGCTGCTAATAGGGAGTAGAATCAGCCCAAGAGAAAGAAGTNNGTTGCAGTCAATGAAGCTGAAAGGAGTTGGAGATCTGAAGAACATTTTGATATTAGACATGGAGATACAGATTTGGAGTTTGGGCAGCTAGTTGTCCATCTTACTTTGGTCCAGTATTTCCTCACTCCACTCCCTTTCCTATGTTTTAGAATGGTAATATATATCTGTGCCATTATATGTTTTAAGTATGTGATCTGTTTTTTTATTTTGATTTTACAGGGGTTACAGTTAAGAGATTGCCATGAGTCTCTGAAGAGACTTCTTTGGACTTTTTGAACAGAGTTGAGACTGTTAAAGACTATGAGGACTTTTAAAGTTGGACTAAATGCATTTTGTGTTATGATACGTCTACAAGCGTATGAGGGCCAGGGAGTGGAATGTGGTGGCCCCCATAGACTCATCGGGAGTGGCACTATTGGAGGTGTGGCCTTGTTGGAGGAAGTGTGTCATTGGGGCATGGGCTTTGAGGTTTCAGAAGCTCAAGCCAGGCCCAGTGGTTCACTCTCTCTTCCTGCTGTTTGTGGATCCAGATGTAGAACTCTCAGCTACTTCCCCAGCACCATGTCTGCCTGCATGTCATCATGTCCCACCATGATGATAATGGACTAAACCTCTCAAACTGTAAGCCACCACCAATTAAATGTTTTCCTTTTTAAGAATTGCTGTGGTCATGGTATCTCTTCCTAGCAATAGAAACCCTAACTAAGGCAATGACTCTTTCATTTCATGTGAGTAATTGAAGAATAAAAGGAGCTCAGAATAGTCGAGAGAATCTTAAGAAAAGGAACTGGTACAGTGGCTGATAGACACTGAATTAAAAAAAAGAACTATGACTCATGCCACCTAATGCTAGGATGCCTGGCACTCTATATAAAGAAAACAAGAGCTCCTTTCTTTGTACCAACTTTAGAAGCATTTTGAGATGCTGTTTTTATTTTATGTGTTTGAGTGTTTTGCTTACATGTATGTATGTGTATCACATGTATGCTTAGTGCTGGCAGAGGTCAGAAGAGGGCATGGAACTAGAGTTACAGATGGCTATGACGTGACAATGGGGAGCCACCATGTGGGTGCTGGGAACTGAACCTTGTCTTCTCTTGCCCACTGAGTCATCTCTTCAGCCCTGTTTTTACACATTGTTAGTAAGTTAAAAACCTAAATTTTAAAAGCAAAACTTCAAAGTTTAGACTCTTCATCACCGCAGAGCAGAAAATGTTACACATAATGTAAAAAAGTACAAGCCCCATGAAATAACATGGCCCTTTCTTTCAGATAATATATGACTATTATGCTGTGCTAGGTTTTCTTGAGCTCAAGTAGTTGTTTGGATCTCTGTGCCAAGTCACACGATGGGAACATTCCAAGAGCTGTGAGTGGATTGGGCCACCCTGTGCAACAGGGGGGAAGAGGGATTTTCTGGACTGCACGTATTTTCTGTCATTTCTGTTGTTCTGTCTTGTTGGCCCCTTATACTTTCTAGAGCAAGGTGAAAACAATAATGCTAACAGTCCCTCAAACAGAAGCTCTGAAGCTGTTCTGAGTATAGACCCCACCTTTGAGAACTTAACCAAAGCTGTGAAACATCTACACCCATAAACACACTCATTTTGTTTTGTGAGAGATATCTTAGCTATAGTATATGTTCTTGGGCACCCAGCTAGTCTAGACTTCTCAAACTCTCTAGCAGTTAGTTAAGGCCATTGCATTAATAAGATTGTATCTCAGTAGCTAAAATATTGGAAAGAAGCAGCCTAGGAAGGAAGGGGCTGTTTTGGCTTATGTAGCAGAGGACTTCAGGCCATCCTTTAGGCAAGGCATAGTGGAGTGACCCAGTTAACAGCAGCAGGGCGTGTGGCAGAGGCAGTTCACAACTCAGTGGACCAGGAAGCAGAATACCAAGTCACAATCATGGACTGGGCTGTAATGTGCAAAGGCCCATCCTTAGTAACCTGTGACCACTGGCCAGGCCCCAGGCCCAAAGGTGAGGCAGCCTACCAACATACCTCCACAGCATGACGGCAGAGCGCTAAAACACAAGCCAGGGGGAACATTAAGGATCCAAACTGTAACAGCTTCGTGCCCAATTTCTCTCCAGCAGAATACAACATGAATGGCTTCTTTTAACTGTAGGACCATCTATAAAATCTTCCAACATGTGCTTCTTCAAGCTTGTTTGTCCACTGTGGCTCTCTGGGGTGGTAATACCTACACCAACTTTGGAGGCTACGAATTAAAGATGATTGGCAGCCATAGTCTTGACACCTAAGTGACCACGTGGAAAAAGTCCCTTGTTTTGTATTTTATTTTATTTTGAGACAGCATGTCACTATGTAGCCCTGCCTTGCCTGTAACTCACTAGTTAGACCAGCCTGGCCTCCAACTGACAGATCTGCCTGCCTCTACCTCCCCAGTTCTGTGGTGTGGGGCACTACATCAAGCCTCCAGAAGCCCATTTCTGCCCAACACAAACACTTTGGATTTTCAGTTTACAAAAAAAAAAATCTTATTCTCTGTGATACTAACCTTGGGGAATCTGTCTGTTGCCNTAGCTTAACTCCGGCATTTATTAAAGACATTCTGAATGTTGGTTCCAAGCCTCTGTGGAA
Organism: Neotoma lepida; assembly: GCA_001675575.1. Classification (NCBI taxonomy): domain Eukaryota; kingdom Metazoa; phylum Chordata; class Mammalia; order Rodentia; family Cricetidae; genus Neotoma; species Neotoma lepida. The sequence goes on along the minus strand of LZPO01107990.1, from coordinate 245,187 downwards.
CTCATCATCCAAGTCTGTGGATGAGTCAGAGAAAATGAGAGACTCTAGTATATTGCCCTTACTGAATCTCACTAAAAGAGAGCCAGATAGAGAGATGTTACACCTTTGTACAAACGCTACCAGATTAAGCATTGATTATGTCTAGCTGGCTGACTCTGCCAACTCCTTGTATTTCTCAGAGACTGACCAAAGGCAAAGGCAGAGGACATTCCAGAGTTAAGATACACACACACACACACACACACACACACACACACGACAAGTTGGCAATAATGGGAACAAGTTATTGATATACTCCAAATGGATAAAACTCATGCTGAAGATAGCAAGATGGCTCAGTGGGCAAGGACTTGTCACCAAGCCTGACAAGTTCCTCCCCAGCATCTACACAGTAGAAAGGGAGACTTTCTGACCTTCACATACTCACCATGGCAGGTGCACCCCTCACAACACACAATACACCCACATACAAATAAATATGCAAATGTAAAACAAGGTTGAGCAAAAGATAACAGACACAAAAATACTGCATGCTATGATTATGTAAGGTTTTAAAATGGGTGAAATTAATCAATTATAATAGAAACAAAGCAGTGGTTGCCTAAGGAATGGAGAGAGACTCAAAGGCATACGAGGAAAGTTCCCATGGCTACAGAAATGTCTCATATCTTTTTTAGTGTGGTAGTTACAGAGTGTATATAATTGTCCTAATCCATCAAACTGAATACTTAATATTAATAAAATGTATTGCTTGTAAATCTCACCTCAATTATTCATTAAATCATGTAGCTTGAGAAAGGGCTATGGAGCCCAGACTAGCCTCAAACTCATGATTCTCCTGTTTCCACCTCCAGATTATTGAGAGTACAAGCATGTGCCACCACACCTGGCTCAATAATACATTTTTAAATGAAAATAAAATTATGCGGGAAAACAAATTAGTGGTGTAATAATGTTCAACTNTAAGATCCTTTGAGGCTATCGTTGTCATTGCTACATAACCTTAGAACATTCAAGAGCAAAAAATGATCATGTAACTGTATAAAACAAACCTGTCATAATCACACCCTAAGACAAGTTAGCTTTATAAGAAATATATTTAGTTTGTTTTTATGCAAAACTATGACTTCCCATTGCCAACATCCTAATTCAAAANAGATATAAAATGTGCTTCCATGAACAGTGGTATACTGAATGTTCTGGGGTTAATAGGATATAATAATTCTGAGATGGACTCATATTTTAAGAGTTTTATTCCATATTGTCTTCTCTCTGAATTTGCTACTCAGGCATGTATGTGACCAGACAGAAAACAGAAGAGCAAAAAATATTTACAGAAAGATTGAGAGGTCGTTCACAGAGTGATGTGGCTAGACCTGACAGGAAAATGTAGTTAGGAGTGGGACAGTAACAGAATGAGGACTGTGTATTCTGAAAGCAGAGGTCCCCTGCTTCCTGGAAGTGGTGTTAGAGGTCAGGAAGACCTCAGAGGGGGAAATGCTGCAAAGAATGAATAGGTAGAAGTGGCAAAGCTACCCTCTAGGGACCAGGGCTCCAACTCACCCAATAAAAAGATGATGAAGGAGCTAGTGAGGCAGTGTTAGTAAAATCAGAAGGTTAAGATTGTCCTTGGCTATATGGTGAGTTCAAAGCCAGCATGGACCACATGAGACCCTGTCTCAAGGCAACAATAAAATAAAAATGACATGTATAATTAAAGAAGGAAAGTTATAACAACCGAGCCTTCACAGTTTTCACTGATGTTGCCAAATGAGCCCATGTCCATGAAAACATCAGAAAAGGAATCTGGTCACCCTGATAGTCCTTTCTTGGACTTCAGGTTTCTGAAAGATTAACAATAAAAACAACTGGACTTCTTCTCCAAGAGAGATCTGTACTGGTGTGTGGAAATTTAGATAAGATAAGATAGACTTGACCCTGTAGTGACAAGTCTTGGCAGTTGCAAAGGAAATGTTCATAATCAACTCCAAAGTGAACTACAGTGGACATATTCTTCCCATAACTCTTACTGTAAGGAAGAGGTCAAAAGTGCGATGCCTGTTCAGTTCCACACACAGGGAGGCTGAGCCCGTCTGGGTCAGTCTGACCCCATAAAACAGATGAATGAGTTGGCCATCAAAGGAGAGAGGGAGAATACATGGAGGTTTGGCATTGCAGGCTCTGTCTTAGTTGCTTTCCTCAGTACTGCGACAAAAACACCCAACAAAAGCAACTTAGGAAGTTATGTCCGCACACAGTTTAAGGGAACAATCTAATCGTGACAAGGAAGGAGTAGTAGAGAAAGTCTCTCTCGCTATGGCGAGAGTGTGAAGGAACTGGCCACACTGTGTCCACAGTCAGGAGACGGAGAAGTGAATGTGGGTGCTCAACTTGGTTTTTTCCTTTTTGTCCTTTTTGATTCAGTCTGGGACCCCAGACTATGGGCTAATGCCACCTGTATCCCTCCACAGTTAAGCCTCTGTGGAAATTCCAATGACAACATAACATACACATATCACGCATAACACACACACACACACACACACACACACACACAAAGACTAGTCAGCAACACAAGCCCCAGAGGTATATCTCCTAGGTGACTCCAAATCAAAGGCAAGGCAAGTTGATAATGAAGACTACTCAGCATAGTCTCCTGCCTACCAAATTGAGTCTACCAAATGCTGTTTCTGAATGTGCAAGCTGCCAGATACAGAAGCCAACATTGAATCCCTAGAATGTGTTATTACTGGAGAGGATCAGTTGGCAGCTTGCTGCAAGTTGACTAGATTAGGCTTGTTCCATCTTGGAAAGATTAGTGGTTCCTATATTGGATATACGATTACATTTCCTATCCTTGGAGCCCTATCCTGATCCCTTTCAAAGGATGTGACTAGCCGGTCTTTAGTACTTGGACAGTCCTCTGTCCAAGCTTTTTGAGACAGAACTTGATTTTCCTCAGCACATTCTTTCAGCCAATGATGAGCAAAGTGGTGATAGCCAAGATGACTCTTCTCACAATGGACCACGGCCAATGACTAAGGAAGGTTAGGCCAGCTATTTCTGTCTAAAGGGAGACATCTCTGAGGGGCCATCTTTGTTTCCAAGGCCCAAATTGGGGTAGCAAAGGTTTTGCAGGGGTGGGGGAAGACTGCATCATGGTTTGGTGGCATCCTCTTCCCTACACTGCTTATCCACCTCTTCCTCTCATAGATGCTGCTCTCTAACAGATGCACTTCTTTTTTGCTTGTTTGTTTCTAGAGACAGGGTTTCTCTGTGTAGCCTTGGAGCCTGTCCTGGAACTCGCTCTGTAGACCAGGCTGTCAAGGAACTCACAGAGATCCATCTGCCTCTGCCTCCTGAGTACTGGGATTAAAGATATTGCTTAGAAGGTACACATTACAGGTAGTGCTTCTTAGAAATCAGTTAGTGGGGCTGAGTTAATAGATGTAATAACAGCCTCACCAGCTGATTTCTAGGAATCACTACCTGTAATGTGTAACTTCTACAAATGTACTAGCTATCTTACTATTTATCTTTAAATACATTTCACATGACAGTCTTACAGTTGATGTTTTCTAATTTCTTGACTGGAAACTGTTATATCTCCTTACTATGTCTTAGCCCTTTGCTTATGTTAGCATTGTAGATTTAGAAGCTTTTAATCACTTGCATTACTAAAGGTTGCTTCATCCTTACAAAAACAGAGCTAGATGGATCTGATTGCTATGTATCTCATTAGATGTTTTATTTATATTCAAACCCTTCATACTGACTTCCTCAGGTTCACTTTGTCACTCTCTTTAGTTTCTAGTATTAAATTGTTGTGGAATATTAGTTTATGATGTGTTACATTCATTTATGCAGTGGAATATTTGTTTAATGATGCAAAGATGTGTTGCATTCTTTTATGTTGCATTTTGTTTAACTCTGTAAAGCTGTGTTACTTTGCCTGTTTAAAACACCTGATTGGTCTAATAAAGAGCTGAATGGCCAATAGCTAGGCAGGAGAGGGATAGGTGGGGCTG
>LZPO01107990.1:218589-241068 GCA_001675575.1 Neotoma lepida | reverse complement strand
AAAAAAACACACTACATTTTGGCATATTAAACTCAGGCTTGAATATCTACCTAGAACCTGAGAAAGCTGGAAAAAAACAAAAACAAAAACAAAAAATAGACACAGCTCCTTTAAGAGTCTCTGCCTTTATAGTAAGCCCTTGAGTAGCCAGTATGTTAAGTTAAAAAAATGTTTTAAAAGCTAAGTAAACACACAAACAAACAAACAAAAATGCCTGCTGCAGTACAAGGACTAGCAATCCAGAGCTCTGGAGGATTGAATGCAGTTTCTGGTCAAACGCACCTCCAACTCTAGCTTTAGGCTTGGCTCTCACTACCTGAGAAGCAGATAAAGCCAGCTGCCAAAGGCACAGCAGAGGTCCTAGCTGTGCCACTTAGCAGTTTAAAGGATCGTGCTGACAAAAAAGACTAGAGATTCACAGTAAAGACAGATCCAGATGGAAAAGACTTCTAAACAAGTTACAGTGTGTTTAACAATGTNCATAGGCTTAAGAAAAGAGAACAGTTATAGACAGTCATAGGAAAAAAAGTAAGCAGTTTAATAAAGTCTTTAAAGAGAGAGTAAAGTAATATGTATATACAAAATAGCCATGTAGAGATGGGAAATACACAGGGAGTCTGAATCCTGTATGTTGCTGTATTGACCTTGAATTTTTTTATTGCTGAAAAGGAAATGACAGTTGCTAAGAGACATAGGATCCAAAGAAGGACTGCTGAAATAAATCAGCCTATACACTTTAGGAATACCTTAACTTTAAAATGGAATTCAAAAAATGCATTGCTTTGGAGAAGAGGTTTTGCTTTTATTTCCATGGGAAAAGAAAGGCTGTGGAATCCTTTAGGGTTAATATGGATCAGGTTTGATCATGGGAGACCTCCTGAAATTTGACAGGTGATATATATCAACAAAGGTTACAGCTGGTCTTCCCAAGGACTTGGCATTATCTTAATTTTCTCAAGAACCCCTAAAGATGCCTTTACCCACAGACAACACGGAACAGTCTAGAGAACACAATGCCCACATTTCCAAGAGATAGAGTCGGTGGTTGTTGGTTATTTGGTGAGTTAATGAATGTTATCATTTAGGAGAATATAGGAATATAGGATGAAAAGGCAACTATTAATTTCAGATATTTTGCATTGGCATGGATTTTGGTATATTGATACAAATTTAAAGTTATTTCTGTTATAGATACAAATTTAAAGCTATTTCTGTTATATTGTATATATGTTTCTACTCTTGTTTGGGATGTTGTGCTTATGCAGCTCATTTNAAAATGCAGTGTATAATTAAGAAATGAGGTTAGTAATTAATCTATAATAATCAAACTTGTAGTCACATTAGGTATATTTTCAAGATCATAAAGAGATATATTTTAGATAGATAGATGGTCTTCAAACACTTCAAAGACCTATAGAATATGGCATTTAAAATGTTTTGTTAACATAGGGATTTTCATGACAATGAGACACATCTGCTCCTGGCATCACCAATTTACTTCAGAAAAGATGATGGGCATTAAAGAAACTCCTTATGGAGTTTGCATTCATTGTTTCAAGGTTACCCATTAGGCAAAGAAACTGTTCTTGCCTTGACTGCTGATAATATACTGTATAAACTGGACATGCAGGACACACAGGAAAGCAAGTATAGAATTTTGCCAATACAAGTTGGGGCAGGCCTTCAATTTTCCTGCTTCACTGAAAATTCTGTCAGATATTCTAGACCTGTAGGCTGAAGATGGATACCCCAGGATTGCTGAGGAACTTTGGGTGACTGTCCAGGCAGCCAAATGTCTCTATTGTTAAGTAATATTAGATCCTTCTGGGGGCTTTGATAGAGTTAAAAACAAATAATTAGAGTTATAGTTTTCCTTAGTTATGATAGAAAGTAAATTAGATATAAAACTTTGGAATCACTAAGATAAGATAGATAAATAATGGAGTGTTTTCTCTGAATTTGATAAACACAAATGGACTGAACATTGTAAATGTAATTCTTACTTGATAACTGTTTTGCTGTATATAGTTTTGCTATGTTAAAGTTAAAACCTTTCATTTTTATTTAGATGAAAGGGGAAATGTGGAATATTAGTTTATGATGTGTTACATTCATTTATGCTATGGAATATTTGTTTAATGATACAAATATGTGTTGTATTCTTTTATGTTGCATTTGTTTAACTCTGTAAAGCTGTGTTACTTTACCTATCTAAAATACCTGATTGGTCTAATAAAGAGCTGAATAGCAAAGAGCTAAGCAGGAGAGAGAATAGGTGTGGCTGGTAGGCAGAGAGGATAAAGAGAGAAAGAAAGAGGAGAAGTGAGAAAAAAGGAAAGTGAGCAAGGACACCAGGGGCCAGCCATCCAGCCACACAATCAGTTACGGAGTAAGAAAGAAAGGAATATAGAGAAAGGGAAAAGCCCAGAGGCAAAAGGTAGATGGGATAATTTAAGTTAAGAAAAGCTGGCTAGAGATAAGCCTAGCTAAGGCCAGGCATTCATAAGTAAGAATGAGTCTACATGTATTTATTTGGGAGCTGGGTGGTGGGCCCCCAAAGAGAAAAAAACCAACAACACTATACTCAGTTTATTTTATTCTTTGTTGTGGAATAATCTTTTTGTACACTGTGAAGATGTGTCTTTGCCAAGGCATCTTCTGATTGGTTTAATGAAGAATTGAATGACCAAAAGCTAGCAGGAGGTGTAGCTGGGACATCTGGACAGAGAGAGCTCTGGGAAGAAGGAAAGGTGAAGTCACCAGCTGGGCTCAGAAGGAGCAAGACATGCAGGAGGAGAGGTAAAAGCCACAATTCATGTGGCAGCACATAGATGAATAGAAATGGGTTAATTTAAGTTATAAGAGTTAGTGGGACAAGCCTAAGCTATAGGCTGAGCTTTCATAATTAAAATAAGTCTCCATGTCATTTTTTGTGAGCTGGCAGCCCAAAGAAAAATCTGTCTGCAAGTATTTCCTTTTAATGATTTTTTTTTTAATGCTCTGCAACTGGCACACAACTTTATATTTTTTAAAAGGGCTTTGTGGCTGATTTCCAGGCTCTAAATATTTGTGTCCCACTCAAATTCATATGTTAAATCCTAGAGATGAGGGTGAGAGTATAAAAAGAAGGGGTGTAAGAGGTGGTTAGATGGTGAGGATTCTCTGGTCATGAGTAAGGTGGGTGAGCTTATGGATAACAGGCCCCAGAAAACTTTCTTACCCATGCTGCCATTCAAGGGCAACATGAGAAGACATCAATCACATAAGGAATGAGCCCTTACCAGACACAAATCTACCAGGGTCTTGACCTTGGACATTCTAGCTTTAGAACTATGGTCCATGAATTTCTTCTGTTTAAAGTTTGCCCATACCATATGATGTATGCAATTGTTATTTGTCAATTTAAGTCTTCTTTCACAGGTGCTGGGGTCTGAACCTAGGCCCTTGCANGTACTGAGGAAGTCCTATACCACTTAGCTACATACCAAAAGAAAATAAAAATTAACTAGCCAGTTTAATGTGTTTCNTCACAGTAATATAAATGGTCCACGTGACTGGTATTTATTCAATCCCTGCACATATTATACTTTTCTGTCCTTTTCAGAAGGAAGGAAGAGAAGGGAAAGAGGGAGGGAAGAGAGAAAGAGAGGGAAGAAGAGACAGTGAGAGACATGGGGGGGTGTGCTGATGAACATAAACACTCATCAAAGTGTTCAAAACTAGGAACCACTCCTGTCCTACCCCAGTACTGTGTACTGAACCCAGGGCCCAGGAATGCTAGGCAAACACTCTACCACTGAGCTATATCCCCAGTTAAAAATAAGTCTTCTATGCGGGTTTATAAACCTTAACAAAACAGGCTGGAGAACGTTTATCCATGAAATTGGTGCTGTTGCTTTATTAGCTCTGCCTCCTTTGGGATCAGCTCTACCTCTGCATTGATTCCATTAGCACTTAGCTACTTTGTTGTCATTTTTTATTTCTTTGTTTTTCCCAGTTGTTTTAGTTACTGTTCTAGTGCTGTGAAGAGACACCAGGACTAAGGAAACTAAAGAAAGCATTTCATCGGAGGCTTGCTTACAGTTTTAGAGGATTAGTCCATGATCATCATGGCGGGAGTCAAATACTCATGGCACGGGAGCAGTAGCTAAGAACTGGTCCCCAAGTTGCAGGCAAAGAGAAAGAGACACTGGGCTTGATGTGGGCTTTTGTTTTGTGGGATTTTTTTTTTTTATTTTGTTCTTTTCACCATAATAGTTTTATTGATTCTTTGGGAATTTCACATCATACACCTAGATCACACTCACTTCCCAGTCCTTCTGTGTCCAGCCCTAATCCACTGTTGTGACCTCCCCCACCCAACAAAATAAAAATAGAAAGAATAAAAATACAAGTCCAATTCGTGTTATCTATGTACTCACTAGAGCATGGATAAACTCTTGATTTGGGCATTTGAAACCTCAAAGCCCACTCTCAGGGGCACACATCCTCTAACAAGGCCACACCTCCAAATCCTTTCAAATAGTTCCACTGAGGATCAAGCATTCAAATAAATGAGCCTGTGGGAGCCATTCTCATTCAAACCACCACATCACCCAAATTCTAGGGCAGTGCAAGGACTGTGAAATTCACATTACTAGTCCTGTTGGCCACTGAGATTTTCTTTTTAATCTCGTCAATGTATATTTTATTCACATTTTCTTTAAAAAGTCTCACAAGCCTCTCTTCTGTTTTCCAGCTTCATTTTCATCTTTTCATGGTTGAAAAAGAAAAGCCTATCACACTATTGGCATTTTATAGCAATATTCCCTTTTTATAACACAACTGTCCCAATATTTTTAAACCACACCTTATAGTCCACTAAATAAGTGACCCTAACCTTGTACCCAACCCTTAGTAGCTCATCAAATACTCATTAGATTAATTATTTTAAATGAACAAATGTACCTTTAACTGTATGTCATGTTTCACACTGTAGGGAAAAGATAATAAAATGCTAACAAAATTGACAATTTAGACCAAAGAAATAAGAAATATCAAGTGTCTGTGTTCTAAATTTTATCCAAAATCAGTTTTAACATGACCTAAGATGATCAATATTTAATTCAGATCCATTTAGAAGAGACAACTATCATTAAAACTATGTTCAGCCTGCATAACAGGGTGGGCCCTTTGTTCCTTAAAAATTGCCTCAAAGAACACATTTATTTATGAAATGTTGAAACCTCCCTGCCTTGAACTCCACAGATGCATTCGCCGTCCCCTTTTGTGTGCTCTTGAAGAAAGATCAAGGAAGTGGGGGGAGGAGGCTTCTTCTGGTAATACTAACCAGCCACAAGTGACCAGAGAAAGCTTCCTGCATGAAAGTCACTTGCCTAGAGGTGGGGCTGGGTCATTACTTGCCTGTATGATCACCACCCCCCAAACAACATATGAATGCCAGATGGTTGGAACGGCTCCACCGAGACACTGATGTGTTCATTGTTTGGAACTTGGTTTTGTAGCTTTCTCCACGCAGTGATTTGATTGCAGCATTTAGGAAGTTGGAGAGTGTTCCCGTAAATGATTCCACCCTTCAAATGTGAAGCTGGGGTAGGCTTATTAGCCTGTTTTTCCATTAGTATGTCATTCCCACTTTCTTACTCAGAGGTGGATAATTCAGACAAGGTTCATAAAAAGAAAATGTGGGTTTTGTGCTTTGCGATTTTTTCCCCCACTTTGGGGAACTTGCTACTAGACAATACTTCTCTCACTTTGTTCATGGAGTATTTACACATGAATTTTCATGGAAAAATTATAACACTAGCAAAAGGTAGTATTACATAGTTATATGACTCTTTTGTGTTATTTTAAGTCATTTTAAACATTATATATATATTAATATTGACTCATCTCAATATCACATCAATGCTGTGAGGTGAATACTATTATTTCTATTTTGAGAAACTAAGGAATTGTGAGGTCAGGTTACTTACTTAAACCTAGGTAGGTGAATGGTGAAATTGATTTTAGCCCGGAGTCTGTATTATTAATCATCTCACCACACACTAGACTGTTCTAAGTGCCAACCAATCTATCTTACTGTAAGGTATAGTAGCAACAGTCAGTTCTCTGCTACCTATCCAACTAATCCTTTCTCTCTTTCTCTCTGTCTTATTTTTTTGAGACAGGATCTTATGTAGCTCAGGTTGGCCTCATATTAACTATGTAGCTGAGGGTGACTTTTTAATCCTTCTGCCAATGTCTCCCAAATCCTAGAATTGCAAGCAGATACCACCATTCTCAGCTTCCTGATCCTCATTGATGTAAACGATCTTGTTATTATTGTGGTACATATCTTGTCTACTGCAAACCTGAGATAATATCCCAGGGTGTCTAACCACCTATCAATAAAACTAGTGTACTGCTGAATCATGGGAAAATACATTTGTGTATTCAAGCAATAAAGGTTTGATTTCCTACAGTCTGACCAAGGATGCTCTGCTCTTGCTAGCCTCCATTATACTAGAGCACATGAGAGGGAGGAAGTGCGCGACATTACAAAAGACAGAAGTGGGCTACAAAGTCAAAGCTATGTTTCTCTCTCCCTGGCCTGAAATCCCCTTCTCTTATCTGCTAACCATGCATTTAATGTTCCCTAGGTACACCTACAAGAAAAAGTTTCCTCTTTAAAACTCCTCAACTGCATGTTCTCCCATTAACACATATATTTATTCCCAGCAGAAATTCTAATCATTTTAAGAGTTACAGGTTGTCATTCTCTGGACCACGGACATGCTATCTAGCTGCAGGTTTGCATCTCATCCTCCAGCCCACACAGACTTGCTGTCCAGCTCAACCCTGGACACCTGCCCTCCAGCCCACGAGACAGGAAATCCTGCTATGCACATTTCACAGAGCCTGAGACAGCCGGCGCTTCCTGGGTTTCCACTGCATTCCAGCCTTCAAGACCCTCAGTTTTGCCCCATCTCAGCAGGAAGTAACCATAAGAGATTTCTATAGCTCTTTTGTCATGTACCCCCTTCAATCTGTAACTGACTGGCACCCAACATGGGACAGTTTTGGAATTTTCAGAGCTCAGGATAATCAAGTTTTACAGAGAGTTCTAGCAACAACAACAACAAAAAAATTGTTGAAACATGGATTGTCATCTCAGAGAAAAGAGCATACCTCATTGTCTCTAGTATACGTTCTCAGGAGGTCTTGTGGTGTTATCTCTATGTAAGACCCTGAATGAAATAATGACAGGTTTCTCCCTCATAGNGAGGGGTTAGAATCTCTGCTGTTTGTATCACAGTCTGCCAGTAAAGCCATTCCATAAGCTTTTAGGAGTCTCCTAGGGTTAACATAGATTATTGCTTCCTTATCTAAGCCTGTAAACTGACCAGAGGTAACTGAAATGCCTTCATTTTAAGTCTNTGTCCTGTAACTTCTAGCAAAAGCTGTTTTTTTTTAGACTGGTTTTGACCCATGGTGCAAGAACTAATATTAGGGAAGGGGTTGGTAAAGCGAAAAGGGTTATTCATAGTTACTCACTGTTAGTATTTTGCGGTGTGTGGCTCGCCGTGATCATACAGTGGTTAGTACTCTGCATTGTGGCCGTAGCAACCTCGGTTCGAATCCGAGTCACAGCACCAAAATGTTAGTATTTCGCAGCGCTGTGGTTACCATAGGAGAAAAGGTCACGAGGCATGACAAAACCCAGTATCAGAGCTTTATTAGAAAGTGGGAGGGGGGACAGGAGAGAGGGAGACAGAGACAGAGACAGAGACAGAGAGAGACAAAGCTGGGGTGCACACGTGGAGAGAGAGGAAGAAGAGAGAGGGGGAAGAGGCGGGGTTCCCTTTGCACATGNGCAAAGTGCGCATGTGGAGTCACTTAGCTGGGGGAGTGGCCAGGAATTCCAACACTCACCACTCNTGAGGTATGAGGATACCTGGGTCTGCAGCACCCTTGGTGAGATCGGTAATGTAGCTGAAACCTTCGGGGGTCACCTTCATGACTTCTGGGGGGACACTGCTTCTTCTCTGGATAGCCTCTGCCAAGCAACATCTCTCCCTGGATGTACTTGGTTACCTACTTCCCTCGGTCCTATGAGTATCCTGTTCAAAACGTCAGATATGGAACAATGCAAGCCTCGCAGCCCCACCAAAGCCAATTTAAACTATGGCATTTTAAACTTTCTTCATCCATCTCCTATCTCTGTANTAAAAAACTATCTTTTTCTCTATCCTTCTTTTTTCTGGATTCCTACAAATTTCTTAGCAGTTTACAAATAATCTTGGCCCAGCTAGCTCAGTCGGTAGAGCATGGGACTCTTAATCTCAGGGTCCTGGGTTTATGCCCCACATTGGGCACCAGGTCTTGTGTATTATTAGTGGACCAGTCTTAATAATATACTTCCCAGGGGCTCAGAAGAGACGCTACCATTGGCACAGGAATGAATCTAGATACACGGAGCTCTTTCGTCCAACTCGTTTATTTGTCGGCCACCATCATTCAGCCACAAATTCTGCCCAGTTCTCTCGGGATCATTCTATATCTTTCCCAAAGCAGTAACACCTTCATGTTTACTATACAACACAAGATTGCAAGGTCCCCACTAGAAGCTTCCTGGCAACTTCATTTGCAATNCAAAGGGGGAGAGAACAGGGTAGAGTCAGATAGGAGTTAGAATAAATCAGAAAAGGAATTTATGTGCTAGAAATATATCCTTACTGTGATTAGGTGAAAACATTACAAGTCTATCATAAATGTGCTCAAACTACAATCTTACAGGTGATAGGGTAGGGAAATCTGTAAGTCACTAAAAAATAAAACTGCCACTATTTTTTTTCTGCNGCCAGTTTCCTGACAGGGCAGGGAAGGAGTATGGATAACTAGTCAATCCACATCATAGCTTGAAGTACCTGGTAAGAGGAAACCCCTTTGTTCCAAGAAGTTGCTCTGGGGCAGTGAGAAAGAGAGGAAGATCTGAACTTGATTTGCACAAGAAGCAAAGCTCTGCATCTAGGGGACCAGGCACTTGACCTGNGAGACAGGTTGTCTCCAAAAGAACATTTTACCTTTGTTCAGGGGTTTCAGGTGCCTGGCAGGTGGTCTGGTAGCTATTCTATTCCTTGCTTGTCCTTCAATGTTTAGCTTGGGGTTGGCCCTATCTTAGGAAGTAGCTAAGGAGGATATTTGCAAAAAGCAGATACCCAAAACAAATGCTAAAAAGGGAGCCCAGCCCAGAGCCCAAAGGCAGAAGGCTCTGTCTATGTGACTTTATCCAAGTACTTTGAGCATATATGCCCAAGACAGGGGTTCATGCACACACACACACACACACACACACACACACACACACACACATATTCTAGGAGAATTATGAACACAAGGAATTCATAGTAAGGCACAGCTGAATATTAAGCTGTGTAACACCAAATATTCCATGATAGATGGATTCCCATTTGACGGACCCTTGGCCAGTCAAAGTATAGCTTATTATATACAGCTGGGCTTTCTATTTCATATTCTTGTGGCTCGCCACAGTTATGAACAGCTACAATTGGGGTGTTGTGAATACTGTGATATAACACATTCACGTCCATAAGATCACTGGGTCTCAGTGGGTCAACATATGCCTGTCCTCAAGTGAAAGGACATACAGATAGGATCACTGAAAACAAGCATTTGAAGGATGACACTGTCAGAGGACTTCTCAGGCAAGTGAGCAGTCAGAGGCTTTAGGGAATGACTTTAGTCAAAGGGTGGTGAGCTAGCTCGGTGNATGAAAGTACTTCTCACCAAACCTAACAACCTGAGTTCTATCCCAAGGACCAGAGTTCAATCCCCAAGACCCACATGGTGAGGAAANAGAACTGGCCTACCTAAGTCATCCTCTGATTTCCACATGTACCATAGGGGACCTGGGCACACATGNCTAATCCACATCNACACATTTAAAATGTAATTCACAAAATTTAAGAAGGTTACTATTTAAGTCACTATAAAATTACTTCAGATTCTTTAACTTCACAAGCAAACAAACTAGTAGAGCTTTATTTTTGTCACCTGCCTTCCCTGCTCACGTGGGCTCACAGCAGCTTTCCTCTCCAGTCTATAATTTAATGGTTTTCTGCTTTTGACCTTGCTGTAGGATTATGATGTNTTCCTAACCATCAGAGCACTGAGTTCCTCATTACATTGATTAATTAAATGAGCCAGGAATCTGGCCTGAGTCAAGTTCTGTAGTAGCGATCTTGGGATTCTTGCAGGCANTAATAAAAAAGGCAATATTGGATTTCCTCTGGAATTGAAGCTGTGAGTCTAGAAGCTTACAATGTCAGAGACCACTATGAATGAGGACTTGGGACAGGAGGGGTAAGTCAGCATTCAGATATTTATCTTGAGGATGTATTTTGACACGGGTATCAAGCTGCACCCACACTCCATCCCTGAACTTTTACATTCCATGAGTCAACAAATGCCAATGTTTTTAAGCTTTTTACATTCTCCCTTTCTATCCAAAGAGTTTTAAAAGGAGAGAACCACTTACNGAGAGTTTGTGAGAGAAAACAATGGAGCATTTGAAGAAGGTCCTGGAAAGAACAAGACAGGATTTTAGAATAGCCCTGAGCCGAACTAATCTTTCAGGGCCTTAAAGCAGAGAACCCACACTGCTCCTTTAAGAAAAACAAAGAAAATATTCTGCCCTTTAACACAGAATCCTCGAGGTGAGTAGGAAATGACTCCAACCAATGACTCCAGCAATTGAAAAGCAGTGAAGTTTTATGGTGGCAGCTAAGAGGTTCCACTTGTGTTGTCATGTGACTTCAGAGGTTGACCTTTTGGCCTGTGAGCCACAGATGGCTTTGAGCACTTTAGAAAATGAGGCTGGCCTGGATTTCCACACTCCTCAAGAGAGCAAGATGCAAGTGGTCACCAGAAATNCTTTCTTCTCTTCTTCCCTAGTAGTCAAGTTTTAGCTGGGTATATGGATGCTTCACTGGAGCTTCCATTTTGCCAGACTACTTTGTAGCAGATATGTTTATGTGATTCAGACTCATCAGTAGAAAGAAAGAGGTATAGGCAGCCTTCTGTATCATAAGGAAGTAGCTTGAACTCCATCTCTGTGCTTTCTCCTTCTAGCTTGATCTAATNTCAACCAACTAATAAAAACCCTAGGAATTGAAGAAGTAAGATTAAACAATGTCCCTGAATGACTAACTCAAGGCAGGAGAGCTAGCCCATGAATCTGGACTACTTAGTAGTAGATTGTTACTTGACACAGGAAAGAAAAAAAATTATATATAATTATATATTACTTAAGCACCTGTATTTGGGGGGTCTTTTTTTCCAGCNGCCCAACACATATTCTAATACCTTTATTTTCAGCATCTTGAAGCACAGTCTTGTCTACCTTTCCCTAACAGATCATTTCTATCCCATAATTCCCTTAAACCACGCTGTCTTGGTTAGGGTTTCTATTGCTGTGAAGAGACACCATGACCACAGCAACTTTTACAAAGGAAAACATTCAATTGGGGGTTACAGTTCAGAGGCTCAGTCCATTATCATAACATTGGGACGTGACAGCATGCGACATGGTGCTGGAGCTGAGAGTCCTACATCTTGACACACAGGCAACAGGAAGTGGTCTGTCTCATTGGGCGTGGCTTGAGCATATATGAGAACTCAAAGCCTACCTTTACAGTGACACACTTCCTCCAACAAGACCACACCTACTCCAACAAGGCCACACCTCCTAAGAGTGCCACTCCCTTTGGGTGCCATTTTCTTTCAAACCACCACACACACCCTGTCTCACTATGGTCTTCCAGTCAACTTCTATAAGTTGCTACAACAGTCACTTAATGACTTTCCATCTGACAATCAAGCTGAAACTTTCATCAAACAATTCTGAGAAAACATCTCTGCTCAATGGAATCTTCATATCAAGCAGGAGCCCCGATGCTGTCAGAATTGGATTTTATTCATTTCCAAAGCCTCCCCTGTTTGGATTTCATGAGGGGAATGTGGTGTCGTTCTCCATCATCTGGAAGTCTTTCTCTGCTCTCCTAGTCATCCTCATGGGATATTTCTAAACAAAATACTACATTTTGTGTTGTAACTTTAGATGCAACAAATAGGAGGAATGAAAACTGAAAGTATTTTTCTCCATAAAATAGAATTAATTAAAATAGAATTAATGTTTCTACTTTTCTTGCCCTCAAAATTGTGCACAGCTTGATGAACAAGAATTCGGTTATCCCCTCCACCCAAAGTTAGAGAGTGTGATTGTCCACCATCCACAGACTACCTGTGCCCTGCTGCTCTGCTCTGAGTGAGCCCATGGAGAGTCGCCTGGTTCTCTGAGGACAGCAGGTAAACCATGCTCACTTCAGGTACACCTGTGATTCAATTCATTTCCCAGTTTCTATTCACCCTGTTTATCGCTGTCAGTGAAGTTCGTCCATCTTAACTATAAGACGTTTATTCAAGTGACATGTTTTCTTCTCTACAACCTGAGCTTGCTTGGGATCCTTGAGGGACCTCAAGATTCCTCTCTGTGTACTCTTTATTCTTCCCTGTTTTTCTTGCCTCTCTCTCTCTCTGTCTTGCTCTCCCTTTCTCTCTCTCTCTCCTCCCTCCCCACCTCTCTTTTCTCAGTCTCTGTCTCTCTCCCATTTCTCTGTCTCTGTCTCTCTGTGTCTCTCTGTGTGTCTCTCTGTCTCTCTGTGTCTCTCTCCATTTCTTTATCTTAGTTCTTGAGAATGAGGATCTGGTTGGCCAAGTTTAGTTAGTTGGATAAAGCTTTCTTGTTCCATATTTCTTCCTGAGAGAGGACCACCTTTGGCCACAGACTTCTCTGCTCCCTGCTGTCTCCAGTGTGGTGGTATGAAAGAAAGCTCTGCTACAGAACTCTAGGGTAGACCAAGGAGAACATTTCTTAAGCATGACTATGAGGAAAGTAAGCCTGATGGTGAACTTTTACACACTTGTTCTCACTTATCCATGTTGTGTNCTGTTGTTTGGTTGGGGAATGCTGTTTGTTACTGTAGTTATTATTTTATAGGGATTGAACCCAAGGCCTCATGAATGCTAGGCAAGTGCTCTACCACTGAACTGCATTCCCAGTCTATGGTTTTACCTTCTATAATTAAGTTATCTTCTATAATTAAGTTATAAATAATTAGTAATATTAATTATTTGGATATATTTGGATAATACTATATTTAAATATTTAAATATTAACTATTCAAAAAATAATTCATAATTGTATATTATATCATGATGATTATTTACTTTATTATTGTTATTATTTTTCACCTCTTACTGTGCCTACCTTATCAAGTAAGCCTTACCACAGTTAGGTATATACAGGAGAAAACTCTATATAGAGTTTGGCACTATCAGACCACTAGGGGTCTTGAGATATATCCTCTATAAATAAGGGGACCACCATATTAATATAATGAATATGCAATCCATGAAGCTCATGCTTTATATATTTTAATGTTTACTTTCAAGGTTGATTTAGTAAGCACAGCTTAGATAAACACAATGGATGACTTCTAAAGTTAATGTTGAATCCCAAAATTCTACTACATGGAATTTTCCACCATAAACCACATAAGGAAAACTGTCCAAGTTAAGGATAGAAGCCCACTCACGCTTAGTCACCGTGGTAATTCCTTCCTGCTTCTAAGTGGCAATTGCATTTCCAATCAGGTGCCAGAATTCCAAGATTTGCCAAGAGCAAAGCCTGTGTGTGTGAGTGGGCAGGTTAAAAATATTTAGCCACCCGAAGACTGGACACTATAAGCCCATTTACGTACAATGGACCAAGTGCTGGTACATCCCTCAGGCTGAGCTTCCCTTTAACTGAGTGGGGGCTCGGTTCACAAAGACTGCCTAAACGAGCTGCAAGGAAAACCATTATTCAGATCTAGTTGTAGTCTGAACATTTTTCTTTTACTTTTAATCACATGTATGTATGTATTTATTTACTTATTTATATTGAGGAGTATTACTTGCTACTCTGTGTGTGTTTTGTGTGTGTCTGTCTGTTTTTGTCTGTCTGTCTCTCTGTATCTAGCTCTAGCTCTGTCTCTCTAACTGGTTCTCTCCTTCCACTCTGTGGATCCATGGGATTGAACTCAGGGAATCAGGTGTGGTGGCAGAGTGCCTCTACCTGCTCAGCCATCTGGCACCAGTCTATATTTTTTATTGTTTATAACTTTCATTATACAGATGTAGTTTTGTGCCTTGCTCATACACATGTCTAGATACAGATTCTTCACAGGAGACTAACATATTTTCCTTTCTCTTCCCCATCNCCCTCTCTGGTCTCCTCTTCAGGGCTCTCTTCTTCCCANCTCANGGTCCTCCTTCAACTTTCATGTTCTTCTCTAGATTCCTGTGAGTTTGTCTTATTTTCCTGGAAATGACATTATTTCCTTCTTCCTTCCTGTACCAGGGACAGATCCCCAATCCCCCTGTCTGGGTGCATGAGCAGGTTTTTTGGAGCCTAGTGGCTAAGGTGTGACACCTTGCACAGCCTTGGTGCAGGGGGGAGGGGCTTGGACCTGCCTCACCTGAATGTACCAGGGAGACCTTGACTTGGAGGAGGTGGGAATGGGGGAAGGGTTGGAGGGGAAGGCTGGGGGGCAGAAAGAGGGAGGAGGGGGGATCTGTGGTTGATGTCGTAAAATGAATAGAAAATTTCTTAATTGAAAAAAAATGCAGAAACAGAGAGGAAAAAAAAAGAACTCCACTGTATATACACACACATTTTTATCCATTCATCTGTTGGTGTGTGTCTAGGCTGTTCCATATTATGAATGAATAAACATGGGTGTAGCCTTTACATCATTCAAAGAAGTAAGGTTCCTGGCCTAGCCCAAATGAGGTCTAAGAGTACAGCACTGGCTTTTGCTGCCGCATAATGTGGCAAAGAAGTGACACACAGGGATAGAAAGATTGGAGCTTAGCCTTAAGGCCCACTGACATCATGGCCAAACCCATTTGCCTAAAATTACACAAATTTGCTAGTGAGGGAGGAGCCCTCATAACCTAGTCCTTCATAAGGGTCCCACCTCTTAATACTGTCGTAACAGCAATCAAATGTCAGCATGAGGAGAGGACAAGGCAGACAAGAAGCCTACCAAAGGACACTTAATGTGACCCAACAAGATTATTAAGGAAGCCCACGTCAGCTACCCATGCTGGTCATTCTAACCCTTCCTTTATGAGTGTGCAGACAGGGAAAACTCACTAGAAGAGTCTCAGCCACCAGGAAGAGGCACACTGAGTGAAATATAAGAGAAAATGGCCTCAGCAGAAGAAAGTAATGGAAGAAACTAAGTAGCACTTGGAAAACATTCCAACTAGTGTTTCCCAGGAGATTTAAAAGACAATTAGAAGTTACAATAAAAACANGCTTCCATTAGAATGTATTAGCAAGTAGGAAATGGATAGGAATGATGAATTCTCATAGATTTGAAATATTATTGCTAAACAATGAAAACAAAACTGATAAGTATCAAAATGGACCCTGCAGGAAACCAAACTAATAGGCAGTATCATCACTTCACGTCTCAGACGAAGTACAACCAGCGCTGTGATGGGCTTGCAGCCAGTACATTAGATAACCAGGGCTGGAATCACAGCCCNTTTCTCTTTGGCTATTGAGTTTGTGCTGCATCAGACAGTCTTTCTAGAGGGCCGTGCTAGTCGGCCAATGATTTCCTCATTGATAACCTGACTTAGTATGGCCTCTTTCATTGAATTGTCATGAGGATTAAATGCTGCCTTAAGCATTTGCAAAATTCTGAGTGTCTAACTTAAAAGCCTCACATTTGGAGTTTTAGGGCAAAGGGCAGTGAAAACATCTAGAAAAGGTGTTGGTGAAACAGGACCCTGGAGCTTCCGTGCAGCTCTCGTAGGTCTACGAGAAGCCAGGGCTAAATGTGCTCCAAGTGACAGCCCATTGAAGCCACAGAGCTATGACATAGCTAGGACACAGGGGAGTGGCTAGGTAGATGGAAGCCTCCCCCTTTGAGTGTGCTGCACAAGAGAATCAGTTGTTCTCACATGCCTTCACAGGGATACTGGGTAGATTGGCAGTACACACCCAGTGTTGGAACAAGGTGGGTGTGAAAGCAAAGGCTTCTTACCTTGTTCCATTCAAGTGGTAAGATGTACACAATCAAGGTTCTACTAGTTAATAAATCCATTCCGAAGGTTCACAGTCATTTGTCAGTATCTTTTAAGACTCACTTTTGGTTTTGCCCTGCTGTGGTTTTGTAGATATTTTAGAGAGGCATTGTGTGAGTCTGCTTCACAGAGACTCACTATAGGCAGGTAGCCTGGTATCAGCATCTAACAAGAAAGTGAGAATGAGATTAGCTACCCCGACACCTCCCACAATCCCCCTCACTCTATTTCTCCACCATTCATTTCTCTATGACTATGCAGTATATTTTATTCATTCATTCATTCATTCATTCATTCATTCATTCATTCAGCTAACCATGCTAAATAAGGACTGAGCCCAGGGCACTGCACATACAAGGCATTCTACTATTGATCTGTGTCTCCAGGCCACACATCCATATTGGGAAACAGGCCTGACTGAGAAACTTGAGCACTTAGATACAACTTTTGGTTACTTTAACCAATGCCTTAGCTGCAACTCAGTGGTCTCTCATTTCTTCTTTTGCCCCGCATTCTCTTTAACTTCCTTGGGCAAACCTGCGTGCAGAAGCTCTTGACGGACCTCTGTCAGTCCTCACCTCCTTTTCTCCTACTTTTTAGTGTCACTTCGCTTTTGCCCTTTGGGCAATTTTCTTTCCATGTCTGCCTCCCTGCCCCCATTCCCTCTGAAGTCCAGACTCTTTCTGCTCTTAAGACTCCATGCTATGCTGTGTGACCCATCAGCAGACAGCCTCTCCCAGCCCCAAAACCTGCTTTTCAACTTTAGCCTGTCTTTGGAAGTCTCTCTTGTTAAAATGCAGACTCCTGGGCCTCACAGTAGCCNGAACAAATCAGAAGTTGTGGTAGGTCCTTGGAGTCAGTATTTGACAAGCTTTCTGGAAGACTCTGAAGCACATTTACTTTTAAGAACCACCAACCTATTAGGTAAGGCTCCTCCTTCCTGTCAATTCTTCATCTTTAGCTGCTTCCATTTTTATTTTCTGTCCTTCCCTTCTTCCTCCCTTGAAACTTAATGAGCCACACTGGACTCACCAACAAGTTTCTAGTCCTTTCATTATCCTTCTGTCTCTTCCTCCTCCTCCTTCCTTCTCTTTCCCCTCTTTCTCCTCCTCCTCCTCCTCCACACTCTCTTCTATTCTCATTGTCCNCCTACCCTCCCTCCTCCCTCCTCCTCTGGCATCTAAGGTCATCCAGGAGTATTACACACATCTGATAGTCTTTATTTCTAAAACAGAAAGGAAGGAGCAGAAGAAGTCTGGCTTGTGCTGGATGGAGCGTCCCCTGAGGTTTGGACACATNGACTGCAGAACACAGAGAAGCAGAGAGCCAGGAAACCCCAAAGTAAGCACAGCTGGAGTCTGTAAAGTTCCCCCTTCTTTGATTCAGAGAGAAGCAAGCAAGCAGCTGCCCTACTGCTCCAGCTGTTCGTTTCTGTTGTCTGGAATGTATAACAAACGGAGTTCTAAAAGCCAACAGTGTGTTNCCTACTTTCTCCTTCACCAAATCTTACTAACTTGGTGTCTTTCAGGAAACCTTCCCCCGTAGACCTTCCATAAAAATGCTTAATTATTCCATGTAGTATTTGAGTTGTGTGAGTAGACAAAGAAATTTCTTCCAAGCCTTTAGCTGCAGAAGTGAGGATACAGGCAAAGACTGTGATTGTCATTTTATTCAAAACAGAAAGTTCAAAGAAAATTATGTAGAAGTTTATTGCTCTTTATTGCAACCTATGGCTACTAAGATGTTGCAAACTAATTGAATTATAGTAAATGAAACTGCACCCAAACTGTATCTCCAGAGTCTATTATTTGGAGAAACCTCAGTAAAATCCTGGGCCAGTAATGTATTCTGTTTGCTATACAATATTCATCTTACTGTGTCACGGTTTGTAAGTTAAGGTTGATCAAAAATCCTGGGGGTGCATGCCTATGATGCCAGCACTGGGAGGTAGGAGCAAGAGGATCAGGAGTTCAAAATCAGCCTTAGCTATATAGCAAGTTCAAGACCAGCCTGGGCTATATGATACCCTGTCTAAAATAATAATAATAAAACANGAAAGAAAAAAATCAATTTTCCATAAAGCCAAAGCATTTCTTTTAATGAATGTTTTGTTTAAAAGGTTGGAAAAGTATAAATTGGATAAGCATGCTTCCATTGAATAAGAAAACACGCACATAACACATAAGCCAACTAATAAGCACCACAGCTTATTTTAAAAAATTGTGACAAGTGAATTTTAAAAATGCTAGTTTGAGCNGCATAGTGGTGGTGCACACCTTCGATCCCAGTACTCGGGAGGCAGAGGCAGGTGGATCTCTATGAGTTCCAGGCCAGCCAGGACTGTTACAGAGAAACCTTGTCTTGAAAAACAAAAAACAAAAAACCAAAAAAAAGGAAAGAAGAAGAAAAAAATAATGCTAGGCTTCATGACCCAGGAAGGGATACTCCTTGCACTCGAAAAGAAACATATCTTTACCAACATCATCGTCAGCTGTTTTTTGGAAAACAAACTCCACTTTATTTGAAAGTGTTCACAGAGACATGTTTGGTCTGGTGAACTTAAATAATTCATAGACAGCTTTCCTAGATATGGGGGGAAGAAAATGTAAGGGGAGCCACCTGAGAATCATCCTCCAGGGACNGCCTCGAAGCCTGGACTTCTCACCAAGGTCCATCTAACAGAAGACGCTGAAACTGTCAGCCCCGGAACCTCCTCAGTCCGCTGTCAGGCAGAGAGGCTTCAGAGAAGGAATGCCGGTTTCCTTCTCCTTCTTACTAGTCTCCCTCCCTTTTAGAACAACACTTTGGTAGCCACCCACATCCCCTTCGTCTGTACAAAACCGTGTTAAGAAACACAGCGGGTTGAGAATGGTAGTGGGGGGAATTGTGCCTGTGAGAGAAAGAAGAGCCAAGGAGAGAGGGAGCCAACTGCAGAATAGCTTCAATATGCCCGACCCAAGTCCGATAAACATCTCTTTCATATTAAACGCTGGCTGGAAGTACTTTTACATAAGGGGAAGAGAAGACCTTTTCATGCATCTGAAAGGTGAACACAAGATCAAAGAGGCCAGGATGGATGTTCCCTGACTGGAATTCTACCAACACAGACGGAAAACTCATTTAAAAAAATAAAAATAAATATGCTCACAAATAAAAATAAGCCTCCAGGTTTTAAGANTTCTGGCCTTTGTTAGATGGAACATCAGGAGCCAATTAAATAGCTCTCTCCTTCTTGTTTATTCTAAATGATATGCTTTTCCCCTCTCTGATTAGACCAGCCTTGCATCCGCTGTGGTAGGGGTCTNTTCCTTCACTTGGTTAAAACCCTTTCTCCACAGCACAGGAGTTGGAAAAACATTGGAAATCTGCACTGTATCACATTTAGGAAAACCAGCTAAATATCCGTCTTTGGTGGATAATATTTTCTTTTGGCCCCCAAAAACATTGGCTGTTGGTTGAGTGCCTGCGTCCACGTGTCTGTGAACCATGGTACTCAGCCATCCACAATGAGTCCCTTTTGGATTCGCTTAGGCTTTTCCCCACCTCCTGGGAATATAATGGGATATATTCTTCATGTTATGCTTTTAGTTTACTTTTTGCAGGCTTATGCCCATGGGTCAGCTCTGAAAGGATGAAAACTAGGCTTAGAGCCTTGTTGTGAAATACGGACTGTAAAGTGACATCAGCCCTTTGCGTTGCTAACTGAGAGTACAACTCAGCATGCCTGTTTCCCATCTGCCCATTGGGAATCATCCACCCAGTGAAAGGTTCTATGTCCCATGCCTGCACATCAGCAAACCTACATTTCTGTTCCTAGGGTGTAGTCCCAGGAGCAGGGTGAACCTTACACACTGGAAAGAGCTACCAGTTAAGTTTGTAAAAACCACAAGCCACGTGGCTATTGACTTGTACAGCACATGCAATCATTCTTGTGTGTGTCACAGGAGGAAAAAAAAAGGGAGGAAAGGCATTTGAGCCAGTGTCCTCTTACATCTGTCCAGCATGACTAAGACAACCCCTGAGCCTCAGAGTGTTTAGGCAAGCATACAATCCCAAGACAACAGACTTTGTGAAGCTTCAGTTCCCCCAAGAATTCCCATTAGTGNGTTCTGGGATCCAACACTGCCTTGTGAATGTCCAGCTGATAATCTCAGGAAATGAATGAATATTATCTCAAAGGGGAAAAACATCTTTATCCCATATCCNCAGTAAGCCAAAGGCTGGGCTCTGATGTGCTCCATGCCCAGTATTTTACTACTACATGCTACTGCACAGACCTTTTCTNTGGAGTTCAACCANCAGATTAGGTCACATGCCTACAGTTGCAGGTGGTGGGTCATCTGCCCTACTAGCTCCACTCCATGGATACTTTCTATTGGTTTCTAGGAGACAGAAANGAATTCTAACCTTCATAGGAACAGCATAGTTGCCTAGAATTGCTGGGTGTATTCAGGTCTGCCTACTAGGGCCGTTCATGTTTGAGTGGCTGTAAAGGGTGGAAGACTAAATCTGCCCAAATTTCTAGTTCAAAGTCATCCTCAACTATATAGCAACTTTGAGGCCAGCCTGAGCTACATGAGTCCTGTGTAAGAGAGAGACAGAGACAGAGACACATACTGAGAGGCTATCTCTAAACTATATAAGGGATGCACTATATAAGGGATAGCACATAATTTTTTTCTTTTATTAAAAATAGATTTTTTTTCATCCAAATCCACACCCTTTCTTTCTCTCTCTCTCCTTAGAAAACGAACAGGCATCTAATAAATAAATAATAACAACTGAGTGGTTGAGTGTTTGCCTAGTGTGTGCCAGACCCTGAGTTCAGATGTGCCAGGCCTTGGCTTCAGATCGCCAACTATTGCTCAAAATCAATGATTCTCAGACTAGCTGCACATTAAAATTCCTTGAGACACCTTAAAATAACACCAGTTCTTAGATCCTAACCACAGAGGTATTGACTGAAAATTTTTCTAGGTAGGACTTGAACTTTTTTTCCCCCAAGTGATCCCAGTGCTCAGTGAGGGAGCACCACTGTTCTAAGGGTTCTTGAGCTCACAAGGCAAGAAGGGAGCCATTCCCAGTCCCGCATATGAACATCCTAACTAGCTGAGAAAGTATGTCGTCAGAAACTTATTTGCTTCCAGTAAAAATCTAGAGAAGGGATTTTCATTTAATAAAAAGGGGAGAGAGGATTTCTCCCCGCTAGGAAGCATTCTCCATCAGAGAGGTAATTGGCCTCCATAATTGGCCTCCTGATAATGTCTGAATGTACAAACTGAAACCTCAGACCCAAATGCAGGGCCATTTCCATAAAATTCCATTGAAGGCTAAATTCCACTTATCATCAAATTTCAACATTCTGTGTATTAGCTCCATTTTACTGGTTTCTACTTCTAAATATCTTCCTAAAGTAAGGAACCACAGAATCTCTCTGCAAAGAGCCTTTGTTAGTTCTTAGCCAAGGATGGTGCTCTATCAAATGTCAGCCACCTTGGCTGTTCAGCTACTCTTAACTAGGTTATACCCAGACCATACATAATAACTCCTCTGCCACTGCTGTCACCAACACATCAAGCTACAACTGGCACCCTGAACACTACCACCACTGGGCACCAAGACGGTGCAGTCACTCAGGTTCATGGGTCCTGANGATTTCTGCCCTCCTCCCTGTCATCTACTAAGGAAAGGTTCTCTTCTTCTCCTGCCTGNTTGAGTTACTAGCTCAAAATTCAAACAATGGGGGAGGTACTCCTGATTGGCTGAGCCTAAGTTGTATATCCGTTTCTTGGCTTTAAGGGAATCTGGGAAAACAAAGAAAGATCCAGAAGCTTCACCATCTGTAGCAGGAATCAGGTCTAGTCCTCTGACAAGACTCAGATACAAACCTATTTCCAAAATACAGGTTATGTTCATATCGGACAGCTCTAGCCTTATANACATTTGCTATAAAACTGGTTGAAATCATTATTGAAAGAAGAAGGAAAATGGGGGTGGGCTATTAAGAGGGTCATTGTCCTATCTAGTAAAAAGAAAAGCCATTTCTAGAATTCAGATCCACTTTCAGGAAGGTCCAAAACTGTACAACAAGACACTGATAGTGTGAATTTTACATGAGAAAAGAACTCACTAGCTATTCGATATTGAAATTAAAAAATTAAATTTCTTTCTCAAATAAAAGGAAAGAAAATGAATGGCTTTCTCACACCAAAAGCTGTCTGGTATGGGAGATGAAAAAAGACCAAGCTGTCTGGTATGGGAGGACCTCCAAAGTCT
>LZPO01107990.1:196151-217984 GCA_001675575.1 Neotoma lepida | reverse complement strand
TTCCTTAGCATCCTTTCATGAGAGCTAACATTTGCTGAGCACTTAGCCTGGGAAGGGAAGCGAAAGCCCCAGATGACATCACAGATGATTCCTCTTTCTTAGATAACAGTCTCCGAGCTTGTGACCTTTCTTCCCTGTTAATGCTATTCTTGTAACACAATATCCATTCCTCCGTTGGTTCACGCTTCTATTCTCTCCCNGATCCAAACAATGGACAGGAAAGGTAACATTCTCAAATTTGTCCTGAGCTACGTTGTTATGCTGTTTTCATGTTTGTGTTTGTACAGGTTTATCAATCACTAGAATTTGGTTTGAAAGAATTGGCAGGTGCAAATAAAAACAGGAAAAAATATTTGTTTTCCTGCTCCAGAAAAGAGATCTTAAGACTGTGTCTAGAAACCTCACAAATGGAAAGTCTCCCAACAGTTAACTTGAGGTTATATTCAGTTGTTGGCTTTTACTGTTTAAGGATTCCATCTCTATTGCCCTAAAGAAATAGAATTTAGAGACTCTTTAAAAGCTAATATTATTTCCTCTTACCCTTAGATGAAGGAGAAGGTAAAAGATCTGAACCTGCCTCTATTTCTCTGTCCTCATCAGTATTTTCTTTTCCTTTTTTTTTAACCTGCTTCCTCTTTTTGCCAAAAGCTCCAGAGGGGCTGGTCTCTGAGGGAGTGCAGCTCAGCACCAGCCCACTCACAGTCACGGTGCTAGAGTCTCACAGAGTTTTGTTTCATTTTTAAATTTCTTTTAGTGCTTTGTGCACACGAACTAAGCACATGCTTTTCCACTCATCTGCCCTCAGCCCTAATTAAAACTTCCGGTGAGATGCTGTCAGAAGTGTGAGAACTGTATCCATTTACTGAAACAAAGGAAAAACTTAACACACTGAGAATGAACCCCTTCCTAAATAAGCCTCACCTTCCTCCAAGTTCCCTGTTGAATAAGATCCTAATTTTCTTTTCCCAAGTCTTATTCTTTTAGAGCCAGACAACAGGAAAGTATTAACGATCTTTGCTCTAGGGTGGGGAGCCNGGATGCACTGTAAGGCTAGGGAAACAGCTAACTCTATCAGTTAAAAAGTTATTCAAGAATGTTTTCTAATTTCACTCAACATACTTAGCCTTATGCTCATAGGTAAGTGTGGCTCTCACTCACTCCTCAGCAAAGATGTGCTTTTTGCAGCAGATGGAAACCATTAACGAAAGCTAGAGCTACTCAAAAGGCAGAGAACAGCTGACTACGGGTTGCCCAATGACAACAGATAGATCTACAGCACAACTCCTGCACCTAACATTCCAGGAGCATCCCAGAAGAGGGGGTAGAAAGATTATGAGAGCCAGAGGACCAGTAAGTCTGCTGTGAGATGTTCCTTCTGGCTGTGACAAGGAAGCTACACCCATGCAATCTCAACATGACTGCCTAAACAAGACCTGAATGATTTNCNCCCCCTCCACCAATTAACAGACACCTAACATAGACAGGAGAAATTTCATGAGGCCCCACTCAGAGATGAAGAGATCCAGGAAATCAACAGCTGCTGAGAGAGAAAAAATTAGTCTTCCCCAGGGATGTGTCCCCTGATTTTTTATCGAACACTGAGTAGCCAGCCCAAGTGGTTAGCAAGTAATACTGAATGGACTATATTTGTATATTTATTTGTTTATGTGTATAACAACAATGATTAAAGGAGGCTGTAAATTTGGGAGGGAGCAGGGGTGGATATGGAAGGGATAGGAGGGAGGAGAAGAAGGGGAAATTATGTACTTATATTTTCATTAAGTTTTTTCAAATAAAAAAAAGAATGTGACTTCAGTGATATCTCAACTGGAAAGGACTATCTCCACACTCCCCTCTGGCCTAGGGTGGGGTGCTATAATAATTGATACGGTTGTCTAAAAAAGAAATGGGAAAAGCCTCAGAGAGGGCCCCAAGCTATCCATAATAGGAAAACTATGTGGGACTAGCTNGTAGAACGAGGCGACCTAGAAAGGTTTTGCCCATCCTGAAATCAACAGTGTAGCTGTGGAAACTTGTCTCCAAAGGGAAACTTTGAGAGAGCTGTGAGTTACCTTTTGGCTGCATCATTTTGGGGAACACTTGGGAAAAATAAAGAAACATCTAATTGAATTAGAGTAGTGTTGGGACAACTGAGCCAAGCAAAGGCAAATTCTAGAGACATGGCTCTCATGATCTGGGTTGTGGGGCAGAAACTCAGATGACACATTGTCTGTGGACTCTGTAAAAGAGCCAAAGTTGAGCTGATCCTTAACAGCTATGAGATCAGATGGAAAATGACTGTCCTGTGGGTCTCCAGAGTCCTCAGATGGTTCTGTGTGACCTCTATTGAGAAGGTAATAACAGAGTTTGACTTAAAGGACTGAATGGTACTATTGGGTAGATAGTCTGCTGTCCTCCATCCAAGTCTGACGTCACTGTCATACTAGCTATNATTTCTAGAAGGATCCAGTTAAAAAGAAGCCTATGGGGATGGTGGAATCTCCCCATCCCAGTTTCCTAGAGCACGTGGAGGCAGTGAAGCTGAATGTCCTGGGACAACTTTCANATAGCAGTATTTATTGAGGTAAGAGCCAATGCCAAAGCATGCCAAACATCTGGACCAATTTTTAAATTGGTAAATACCCTATGGCCTGACTCGATTCCAATGAAGACTTGTGAAGGCTGCCATGTGTGCTCAGTAGGAACTCACGGGGGTTTGGTGAAAGAATTTTGGCAAGAGCTCTTCGAACCATATGCTTCCTGAGAAGGTCTAGGGAAACTCCTTTGGCTCAGATTTCTAAGAATCTAGATAAGATCGTGTGCTGGCTGGTTTCTATGTGAACTNGACAAGAACTAGAACCATCTGGGAAGAAGAAATCTTAATTGAGAAGATGCCTCCAGAGCATTGGCCCACAGGCAAGCCTTCGAAGCATTTTCTTGATTGATGATTAATGTGGGTGGACCCAGGTCACTGTGGGTGGTGCCATTCCTGGGGAGGTGGTCCTGCATGGTGTAAGACAGCAGGCTGAGCAGAAGAGGAGAAAGCCAGTAAGTGGCACTCCTCCATGGCTTCTACTTCAGTTTCTGCCTCTAGGTTACTGCTTTGAGTTCCCGCACTGAGTTCCTTTGATGATAGATTCTGGTGTAGAAGTGTAAATAAAATAAACCNTTTCTTTCCCAAGTTGCTTTTGATTATAGTGTTTTATCACAGGATTAGAAACCCTAAGTAAGACAAGTTGTGGATATTGTCATGGGGGGAAGAGNCAAATTCTACAGAAAAAATTATTTTATGCATGTAGTCTTCATTTGAACAATTATAAATAACTTAGTTTGTATCAAGATTGGCATTTACAGTGCATAGGATTCTACCTCCCAATAATTGTGCTCATGCTAAATTCACCTTCTAGCCTTCTTTGTCAATTGGATTGATTCACTTAGCCACACTGTTATTGAACAAAGATACAGCTACATAATTTTCTTATGAATGTGTTATCATCAATGGATTTACTTCACAGATTCATTCCAAAGGCAAATTATCTATGATAAAATGAATGGAAAGATGAGGACTTCTAACATTGACTTCTGTATGAGCATGGAAAAGTTAACTATTCAAAATGCCTTTCTATTGATTCAAAATGGAGTCTACTTTATTATTATCAAATTATTATGAAAAAATTTTCAATGTGTTGTTTAATGCATCTTGATTAATATAAAAGTGATTTAATAATAGTACTTTCCAAAGGTGTTATTCTCAGGATTAAGTGAAGTGGCAGGTATATGACACTAANTGGGACAGAAGAGCTGCCAGTACAGTTTGCTTCTGAGACCTCTTGATAGCAAACACCTTTGAGACCTTTCTGTTTCCTCATCCTATTGTTAGACTGTCATTAGCAGAATTTATGATTTGGCCCCCTAAAGCCCTACACTTCTCNATCATCACACCTAGACATATGTCACTGTTCCCTAAACCCCTTGTTACCAAACAGTGGTTCTCTACCATAATGACCATCGTTTCCACAAGCTCCTTCTGGAATCCACCCCGTGCCCTTCTGCCTTCTCTGCTGGTTGCATATCCTAGCTCAGTAACCTTTCTTTCTCTCTTATGGCTGAGTCTTTGTCCAGTGCCCAGAGTCAGCCTGCCTTGAATAGCATCTCCTACGGCACTGACCTACTACAGCTTCAGTGGTTTCTCTGTAGTTCAATTTCCACAGAACAAGGAGGGGAAGAAGTAGGGAGGGTGTTAGGAGGGAGACAAGGTTAAAAAGAGGGAAAGAGAAAGAGAGTGTGTGTGTGACAGAGACAGCAACAGAGAAAGAGAAACAAAGGACAAAGTGACAAAGAGAAACAGAGATGGAGAGAGAAAGAGAAACAGAGAGAGGCAGAGAGACAGACACACAGAGAGGGAGAGAGACATAGAGAAGAGACAGAGAAGGAGGAAACCTCCTAGTTCTTAAGAGCCTTGAAGAAAAGATGAAGAACTAGGGGTTGGAGAGTTGGTTCCATGGATTAGAGGATGAGGACTTCTAGTCATCAGCATCTATAAAACACATTAAAAGCTAAGCATGGAGATCAGGTCCAAGATGAAGGCCAGAAGCCATGGGTCACAGGTGAAAGTATTCTGCTCCCAGAGCTCTCAGAACTGGGCCCATCAGGAGTGGTGATCTTCTCCAGAAAGGCTTTTCTTGTGTGAAAAATGAGCTTCTGCCCAATCTCCCACCTGAATTATCAGAAAAAAAACTTTCTAGCTCAACCAAGACGACATAAACTTCTCCACACTGAGGAATATCTGTTGTGGAAATTACTTTAACTAAGCAAAGGTGTGTTACATTTGTTTATGCTGTGGAATATTACTTTAACTGTGTAAAGGTGTGTTACATTTGTTTATGCTGTGGAATATTACTTTAACTGTGTAAAGGTGTGTTACATTTGTTTATGCTGTGGACTATTACTTTAACTAGGCAAAGGTGTGTTACATTTATTTATGTTGCTTTATGATGTAAGGATGTGTGATTAATTATGTGAAGATGTGTTGCATCTGTTTCACCTTGCCTACATAAGACACCTGATTGATCTAATAAAAAGCTGAATGGTCACTAGCTAGGCAGTAGAGGGATAGGTGGGGCTGGGGGACAGAAAGAATAAATAGGAGAGAAGACGAGAAGGAGGGAGAAAGAAGGGGACACGCCTGGGGCCAGAAACTAGGCAGCCGCCATCCAGTCACCCAGTCAGCCAGACACTGGAGACAGCAGAAAAGTAAGATATGCGGAAAGAATGAAAGGTAAAAAGCCTCGAGGCAAAACGTAGATAAAGAGAAACAGATTAAAACAAGAANTAAGCTAAGGCCGAGCATTCAAAACTAATAATAAGTCTCCGTGTCATGATTGGGAGNTGGTTGGTGGCCTAAAAGAAAAGGCCTGGTACAAATATCTGAGTGTCTGTCTCACTGAAGTTATAAATGGAACTCAAGGCAGTGCTGCAGGTTCAGTGTCTTCCATTTCTTCCGAGTGCAAACCTCTGCCTGGATGTTTTAAGGGGCAATGATGAGACCATTGGTTTTGAGGACATTCTTAATGATCCATTACAAAATGAACTGATGGGCAAGCTGCACTTGATGGTAGAATATAAGCTGGGCTTGCTGTAATACAGAGTGCTATGCAGGACAGAAGTGCGTTTTGTAGTTGTCTTTGTTACAGTCTGATATACGCAGCATTAAAGTTCTCTCTCTCTCTCTCTCTCTCTCTCTCTCTCTCTCTCTCTCTCTCTCTCTCTCTCTCTCTCTCATACAAACACCCACACACAAGCTAAGTGTGGTAACACAAACTTGTAACCCTAGTGCTAGGGGGCAGGAGGAAGACAGAAGAATCACTGAACCTAGAACACTGGCCTAGACCCAGAGTCCTGAGAGATCTCATTTACAGGGAATAAGGCAGAGAGCGAAAGAGTGGAGCACCAGCTGTGCTCCCCTGACCTCTGCACAGCCATGGCTATGTAGACCTGCACTGCCATGCATATACCACTGCATAGACCACACGACTCTCACACCTATATACATAAATAACATTAAGAAATAAAGAACTGGGCATGGTAGNACACATCTGTACTCCCACCACTAGGCAAGGAAAAGGAGGATCAAGTTCAAGGCCAGCCTTGGCTCCACATCTCAAACCAAGAGAGAGGGAGGAGGGATAGAGAGTAAAATATAATTAAAATGGAAGAGAAGCTAATAGACACCTTGTCGTGGTTGGGAGTTAGAGCGGAGTCCGAGAAGACTCAGCAGAGTCTGTTCACCCTCCACTCACGCCAGGCCCCTCCCCATCTGACCAATATGAAGCAGCGTGTTTAGACTTCTATGTGGTGACTCATATTTCATTTTAACTTACTCTTAAATGAACAAAATTATCCTCATTTTCATCTCCTAGACATTGAAAATGAAACTTAGATGTTCAAGGCTAAAGAGTGTCTCCGATGGCCTGACCACAGGACCAATCCCCTTGACCACTGAACTCACTCAGAGCCCAACCCACCATGGCTTTCAGCCCAAAGGAAGCAAACATCTAGCCTACCAGCTCGTCCTGAGACTTACACACCAAGTCTCTTGTTGATACATTTTAAGGAGCGAGGGGGTGGGGAGGGACAAGGATCTGACTGAAATTGTATTAGTGCGTTTTTCTCCACACACCAGTCTCCTGGGTGATCCTGATAAGAAATAAATAATAGCAACTGTTGCTTTTGGGAAACTTCCCTTANATGATTGCATTTGGTTTGTAAAACAATCCTTTTAAGAGCTCAGGATTATCTCCATTTTATAATGGAGATCAAAATGGTCAAGGGACTAAGTAAGTCGCTTGGGTAGGATTTAACTCGGATCTCAGAGGTTTCCCAAAGCTCTCATTCTACCCACACTACTGTCTTCTAATTGATTTGTTGTTGTTGTTTTGATTTGTTTTTTTGTTTTGTTTTTTTGTTTCAGTTTGTTTTGTTTTTGTTTTTCTTTAGGAAAAAACCATGTATTACAACTGTCTTGCCTGTGGCCCATGACGTATGGCCATCTTTAATTCTGCATGCAAAGATTAAAATGATAAAGAGATTAAAACCATTCAAGTCACCATTTCTTGACTATCTCAAATTGCCAAGCAAAGCCAACTTATCCCTCAAGCCAAGACCTTTCAGCAAGAAAAGGAATAAAACAAACACATTATTTTATCTTTCATTATGTGGTTTTGGAGTCCCACAGAGAGCAACTCAGCTGTAAAATTAAAAAACAAAAACCAAATGGTTTGCAAAGAAGTTCTGACGTCTATACTTTTTAACAGGTAAGAGAAAGTCAAAAAGATGGTACTGGGCTGACTGCAAGAAAATAGGAACAATCAGATTCCATGGAGACAACACCCGGGCTTGAGTTCTAGTCTTGGATCTACTAAGCAAGTGTCCTTGGTTGGGAGGGGGCAATAAGAGAGATGGCATAAGGGGAGAAAGGGAGAGGGTCCCAAAGGGTGGAAGGAAAGAACTGACTTCCACAAGGAGTCTGACTTCCAAACATACACCATGGTAGGCAGACATGCTCAAACTCACACACACACACACACACACACACACACACACACACGCTCACACACACAAATAAATTTAAAAATACTAAAATCTTTTAAAGAACTGTTACCTTAAGAACCCCACCTCAAAAAACACAAACCACTAACATCAGAAGAACCATGGAGGTATCATAAGTCATAATGATGTTAAAAATAAGATATTAGGAACTGTGTCCATAATTTTGACAACTTAAGTGAAATAAATAAATTCCTGATCAATTCCTGAAACTGACACAAGAAAAAAACCCTAAGATTTGAATAGCTTTTATACCTATAAATCAAAATCTTAGCTAAACCCCAGTGGTGACTGTTGTTTAGTCCTGCTAGAGGCCAAGATCTACAAGATACATGTGTTTTTACATGTGCACGTATACACACACCCTTGTGGTATGCTGTGACACTCAGTCCCCAAGATGTCTCTTGCATCCATCTCTGAAGCTATCTCTGACCGTCTGACTCCCAGGGAGACTCCCTCCACTCCCACTGTACTCTCTCCCTTTCACATATGGGTTCTGTCTTAGGGTTTCTATTGTTGTGACGAAACACCATGACCAAAAAGCAAGCTGGGGAGGAAAGGGTTTATTTGGCTTACACTTCAGCATTGCTGTTCACCACTGAAGGAAATCAGGACAGGAACTCAAAGAGGACAGGATGCCAGAGGCAGGAGCTGATGTGGAGGCCACAGAGGGTGCTGCTTACTGGCTTGCTCCTCATAGCTTGCTCAGCCTACTTTCTTATAGAACCCAGGACCAGCAGTCCAGGGGTGGCACCACCCACTATGGGCTGGGCCTCTCCCCCCCACCCCCGTTGATCACTAATTGAGAAAATGCCTTACAGCTGGATCTCATCTCATGGAGGCATTTCCTCAACTGAGGCTTCATCCTCTCTGATGACTCTAGCTTGTGTAAAGTTGACGCACAAAACCACCCAGTACAGGTGCCTTCTCTCTATCTACAGAGATTATCTGTATTTGAGGCCAAGAATTTGTCCTTGCTTCCACCTTTCTCTTAGCCCAGGAAGAGGCTCCCACATAACAGACATTTAACAAAATCTTAATGGTTACAGAGAAAAAAAATAAACAAAAAGCTCTATGAATTTTCTGCAACTGATTCTCAAAGATCAAAAGGAATAACTGTCATTTTACACTTTCAAGGAAGAATTCACACATCTCCTACTTTAGCATCAGTCTCCAAAATAAGTGTGAGAGGCTCATCTGCCAGAATTGAATACATTCATGGCCTGTGGAGATCCAAAGAACAGGAACACTGCTCCCATTCTGGAGGGTTCTGCTTTGCTGTTTTATTCTATGCCAGGGAGTCTTGGTGCCTGGTGTCCCGGATCAGGGTGGAAAGTTAAACCAGGAAGACATGTACCCCTGCCCTCAAATACGTTCCATTACAATCACCATTAAGTTTCAGCATGAGTTTGTCCACTCTAACGCTAGTGATGAAATTTAATGGCCATTTAAATAATATCAAGAGTGAGTGTCTGTAAGAAGTAGTCAAGCCAGATGTGATGGCTCATGACTGAGAGCCCAGCACTCAGAAAACTGAGGCAGGAGAATTGCCACGAGTTCAAGGCCAGTCTAGGCTACACAGTGAGTTGCAGGCCAGCTGTGGCTANAAATTAAAAGCCTATCTCAAAACAAGAAATAATTGGGCCACTGGGGTACCATTTTCATGAATGGATTTTTTAAATGTTCTTATTTTTTCTTTTATTGAAAACAGATTCTTTTCTCATACAATGTACCCTGATTACAGTTTCCCCTCCCTCTATTCATCTCAATTCCTCCTTACCCCCCTTCTCATCTGATTCCCCTCCCTTTCTGTTTCTCACTAGAAAAGAACAGGCTTCTAAGAGATAACAACCAAACATAACAAAATAAAATATAGGCTAAAAACCATTACATCAAAGTTGAACAAGGCAAACCAACAGAAAGAAAAGAGCCCAAGAGAAGGCCCTAGACTTAGAGATCCCATCATTCACACACTTGGGAGTCTCATAAAATAGTAAACTGAAAGTATATACATGCAGATGACCTGGCACAAACCCACACAGGCCCTGTGCTTGCATCTCTGAGTTCATATGGCTTTGCTCAGTTGATTTAGAGGGCCTTGTTCTCCTGGTGTCCTCCATCCCCTCTGGTTCTCACACTCTTCCACAGGGTTCCCTGAGCTCTGAGGCGAGGGATTTGATGGAGACATCTCATTTAGAGCTGTGTGTTCCAAGGTCTCTCTCTCTCTCTCTCTCTCTCTCTCTCTCTCTGCATAATGTCTGGCTGTGTCTCTCTGTATTTGTTCCCATTTGCTACAGGAGGAAGCTTCTCTGATGATGGCCAAATAAGGCACTGACACTGATCTATGAGTATAGCGGATTATCACGAAGAGTCATCATTTATCACTACTTTTTTTCTTTCTCTCTCTTTTTTTAAAGACAAGTACTACTTGGTTTCATCTAGGTCTCTAGAGTATCTAGTCTCTGGTTTTTGGTCACCCAAGCAGTGTCAGTTATGGGTTCCATCTCATGGAGTGGGCCTTAAGTCAGATCAGAAAGTGGTCAGTTACTCCCACAGCTTTGTGCTACTGTTGCCCTATCAGATTTTGCAGGTAGGAAGGCAATGTAGATCAAATGGTTTGTGGCTAGTTTGGTGTTTACATTTCTCTTTTGGTAGCCTGCAGAGTACCTTCCTGACACTAAAATGTAGGGATGTAGGTTCTATGCAGGCACCAGCTTGACCTTTCCATGTTCAATGAGTTGTGTAGGTGTGGTCTTCAGCAATGGGGCCTTGCTGTCAGGTTGTAGAGAGTAATATATTAGCTTGGCGACAGCCTGGGTTGTTTGGGGATTTCCATGAAACCCCTTTGGCCAACAACTCAATTGGATATAACCCATTCCTNGTACTGGAAGCTTCATTTGATGACAAGAGATGGCCAACTGGGACTCTGTCCTCCCATTACTTCCTTAGGATTGCCTTCATATATTTTAAGAAGTTTCTCCACTGCACTAGGTTTCCATACCATTCCCCAAATGCCTTTCAATTCTGTCTTCCCCCAAATTCCCTCCCTCAACCGGATTCCCCATTCTGTCCTCCTTGCCCGAAGTCCATCCATTAAATCTATTTTGCTGCCTAGGGAGATCCTCTCTAGTCCTCCCTAGTCCTGTCCTCTGTGGGTTTAAAGTTTGTAGCTTGGTTATCATTTACCTAACAGTTGATAGGATGTATTGAATTTTTAATGTTATTATTGTATTACTTTGTTAGTTAGCATGAGATGGATTTTATTTATAAGTGAGCCCCCAGATCCTTTACTTTGTCTCCTTCTTCTCTCTCTCTGTCTCTCTCTCTGTCTCTCTCTGTCTCTGTGTGTGTGTATGTGTGTGTGTATGTGTATATGTGTGTGTGTGTGTGTGTGTGTGTGTGTGTGTGTGTAAGATCTGTCTTACTTTTTCAATTGCTGTGATAAAATACCATGACCAAGGAAACTTAAAAGAAAGAGTTTAATTTGTGCCTCAAAATTCCAGAGGGTTAGTGTCCATGGTGAGCACAGCAGTAGTCAGGCAGGCAGACACTGCACTGGTGCAGTAGCTGAGAGCGTATACCTTAAAACCTGAAAGCCCATCCCCAGTGACACACCTCTTGCCGCAAGGCCACACCTCCTAACCCTTCCTAAACAGTTCCACTAACTTGGAACCAAGCGTTCAAATACCTGAGCCTATGGGGCCGTTCTCATTCAAACCGCCACACCGCCTGTGCCTGTGTATATTGTCTGTGCATATCCTCCACTGTTATGATGTAGCCAGGTGCCAGTGACATATTCTTATGCTTCCTAGCTTATTTATTCATTTGACATGGGATGTCACTAAGTAGCCCTGGCTGGCCTAGAACTAGCTTTCCATCTGGCCTGAAACTCACTGAGATTCACCTGCGTCTGCTTCCAGTGTGCTGGGACTCATTTCAGTGAAAGCCTCAATCCTCAGTATTACCTCTCTCTTAATCTTCAGCAGTCAGTGCTGGGATTTGGGTGTACAGTGCCCCCCCCCAGGCCTGTGTGTTAAACGCTTGGCCCAGCCTTTGGTGCTGCCAGCAACTGGGTGAAACCTTAGGAAGAATGGGAGGAAGGGAGAGCCTCATGGAAGCAAACTGGTTAGTTGGAAGCATGCCCTTCCACAGTATTCTGAGACCCTGGCCGTTTCCTGTATCTTACCTTTGCTTCCTTTCCACCATAATGTGAGCAACCTTCAGCATGAATCCCATCATGGTGTGCCATGGTGCCACAGGTCCAAAGCCACCAAAGCTAAGCCCATGGGTTGAAATCTGAAACAAAAACCTCTCTTCCTGATGAGTTGATGGTCTCAGCTATTTTGTCACAGTGACAGAAAACCGACTAACACAGGTTCCAAGTGTGGAATAGCTCCCGAGCTCCTCTCTGACTTCTTTAAACTGGAAAGACATTCTGAGTTCTAGAAAACAAGAAATCAAGAAAAGTAAGTCTTCAGAGACCCAGGAGTGGAGAAAAGAATGATGATAAACCAGAAGGATCCAGGAGAAGCTGTGAAGATGGGGTCCTGCCTGCACAAGTTTAGCATGGCTGGGAAAACTGGCCTATTGAAAGTAGACAGGACATCTAATAATGGGACTACTGCCAAGCGCCCATTGCTCTCAGTGTTTTAGAAGGAAGAGTAAGATTTTCTAAGGTTGTCCAAGTCAAGCTACTTGATTTTATAAGTGCCTCCTCTGCTTATAGGTTTCCAGAACGACACCACTGTGTCCTCAGTGAGCAGTTCATGTGCTGCCTATGCTCATCTTCTTCCGGAGGATTCTCCTGAGCAGACTACCTTCATCAGCTTGCTTCTGCAAAGA
Organism: Neotoma lepida; assembly: GCA_001675575.1. Taxonomy (NCBI): domain Eukaryota; kingdom Metazoa; phylum Chordata; class Mammalia; order Rodentia; family Cricetidae; genus Neotoma; species Neotoma lepida. The sequence continues at coordinate 205,537 of LZPO01107990.1, read as the reverse complement.
AGAGATCGTGTCTACAGTGCTAAGACCCATCTCAAGACAGAACTGGAAGACTCAGACAGGCAAGGAAGTGAGAGAGTCTGTGTGCCATATCCTAGAGGAACCTCTCCTCTCCTCCCCCCCCAAAAAAACCCCACCAGGTAAGAACTGTCTGATCACTGAGTGTTCTGAAACAGCATTAGGAGAAAAGCAATAGGTTCAGTTAAAGAACTAAGGTGACATACTGGGCTCTGGCATGTCCCCAGAGGCTCATGTGTGGAGTCTTGGACTTCAACGCAACAAGACTCAGAGGTGGGACTCAGAGGAAGCCGATGGGTTATGGAAGCTGTGATTTCGTAATTTGGTAGTCTATTAGGGGGTGGTAGGAATTTAGGAAGTGGAACCCAATTAGTGATGTGCCCTTCTTATTCTGGACCCTTCCATCTGCTTCCTGGACCTCACAAGGTGAGCAGCCTCCAGCAACATGTTCCTGCCACAATACTTTGCCTCGTCAACAGAGCCGGCTGGCTATGGGCTGAAATCTTTAAAACTAAGAGCCAAAATAAAGTGTCCTTCCTTGGAGTTGACATTCTCAAATGTGTTGTCACAGCAAAGCAAAGCTAACTAGCATGTTCAGCAACACCCCTCACACACTGGGAAAATGTGGAGCCAGATGACATAGCTCTGATATGAACCTATTTTTAGGCCTTCCTATTGAAAAGGGTATCCTCTGTTAGATCACAAGGGGAGATAGGATAGCTGTCCCTGTGGTGTTAGGCACAAAGTGGGATTCTGAAATCACTGTCCAACATCCCTGACACGTCATACCAATGTGCATCCAGCCAGTTTGGATGCTCCCAGAAGCTGATCACTTAGAGCAGTTTGTAAATAGGGAGGACCCTTCCAGAAAGCTTTCTTGGACAATATTGGGAACTTGTTTCTATGGGCACCAAGTTTGTTTGTGTTAAACAGATTTCATGTGTTCTTAAATTCTCTAGGCTTCACATCTTAGTTAGAAATCATCATAGGCCATGTCTGGGCAAAGTAATAGAATATGACAGCATAGCCAACCAACCACAAAACTCACCTGAGGCATGCTGGGAACCAGGAAGCTCCACGATCACCCAAAGGGTGTAACAGTGTGTGTGTGTGTGTGTGTGTGTGTGTGTGTGTGTGTGTGTGTGTGTGCATGCGTGTGTGTGTTGTGGTTGTTGTTAGGCAGCTGTGGAGGCTTGAGGAAAAATATAATTCCCCATTGGTCAAATAAAACAAAATTTCGGAAATTTGGTGATGACATCAGTTTGTCATCAGTTAAGGGATCAAGCTCTCTGCTCTTCGAGGTTCAATGTGTCTGAAGCTCTCAGTCTTCTCTAAGATTTAGNAGNAATTCATTGTTCCTTGTCTGCACTGGTTCACAGCCCATGCTATGTGGCGGATTGACCTGGAAAGTTTAAAAACAAACAAAAATCCCACTGATGCCTCGAAGAGATTCTTTTTGAATTGGTCTTAGAGTGCAGCCTAAGGTACTATGAAGTTGGTTGACTGGTTGATTCTGGCAGGTAGTGACATTTGGGAATGAGGAACCTCATGCCTTAGGACTCAGGGTGTGTCCAGGGGCCTGGCTGCTCGTTTACAAATACAAATTTCCAGAGAGCATGGTGGCACATGCCTGTGCTCTTAGCACTAGAAAGCACAGGCACGGGGAACTCAAATTCAAGATCAGCCTGGGTTACATAGTGAGACCCTGTCCCAAATCAAAACAAAACCAACCGACCAAACAACAAACAGACCAGAAACACAAAAACAAATTCCTGTGCACCATCCAAAGTCATAGAGTCTTCCACCCGAGTTCCAGTACAAGATGAGGTGATCTGTGTGTGTTGAGTCCCAGAAGCTCTGTTCTTGTTTTCTGTGCCTGCCCTCCATTCTGCAGAACTGTAGTTCATAANTGTAGATTGGAATCACCAGAAAGAGCCATTTTAAAGTAATGGTGCATGAGTCCCTCTGGAAATTGATTTAGTTGGCTTTGAGTATAGCTCAGGCAGTGGTTTTAATTTAACCCCCCCCACCACCACCAAGGTTTTGATGTAAACTCTGGGCTGGAAGTCACTGCCATAGGAGGATGCTTTTTGTTCTTTTAATCTAACAGCCTTGTGTTCGTGAAATATTTAGGTTCCCCGGGAGACATAATATTCCAATTTTTCTGCATTGATTATTAAATTTTGACTATGAAAAAGCAGCGGCTGAACTGCGGCCTTAAGATAGAGATTCCCACNTCCTCATCTTTAGACNGTTTCTTTTGTTAAGTCTGGAATGGAGGTCGAAGTTCTGAACTTTCAGAAACTCTAACTGGAAATCCAAAGACCGCATCACATTTGAAATCCACCACTCTCAACACAACAAAATAGNAGAATTAGGGAAAGGGAGCCTGCGAGGGCTCAGAGTACAGGANTGGGGAGCAGGAAGGATATAGGTGAGGCAAGATGGCTGTTCGCAGAGAGAAAGGAGGAACTGTTTGGAGCAGTTCTTAGGAATGGGCAGGTGGTATAGATGGGGTCTGTCCTGATGGAGTGCTTCCTGTCTGATCAGCTCCTAGGAACAGCAACACGCCTTATCATGCCGACCATCTCGGAAACCTGTTAAGCTTTGAATTGCTGCTTCCCAATTCCCTTCTTGGTCTGTTGGATGAAAACTGAGAAGACACAGATGAACTCAACATAAAAGAGCACTGCCCAAAGCCCCAATTCTACAAATGCAATGATGCCTCCCTTAAAAGATGCAAGCAAAAAACTTGCTCATGGAACTTCAGCAAGCCATGTATCAATTGTGCTGGGAATGAAAAAGGAACCCTCAATTATTTTTTAAAGATTTATTTATTTATTTTGTATACAATGTTCTGTCTGCATATATGCCTGCAGGCCGGAAGAGGGCACCAGATCTCATTATAGNTGGTTGTGAGNCAACATATGGTTGCTGAGAATTGAACTCAGGACCTCTGGAAGAATGGCCAACACTNTTAACCTCTGAGCTATCTCTCCAGTCCCTCAAACTTTTNCAATCACTCAATACTTCTTNGGAAAGTATGCACTTAAAGTTAATATTGGTTGGCCATGAGAATCATTCTTGGATTAGAAGAGAAAAGGAATTTAAGGGATTAGAGATAGTTCCCAGTGTATAGTGAACTCTTTTTTTTTTTTTTTAATATACCTTTTCTTCAGTGTTTCAGGTTTCAGGTTTAGGTCTTTGATCCATTTGGAGTTAGTTTTTGTGCAAGGTGATAGATCTGGGTCTAATTCATTCTTCTACATGTGACATCCGGTTTTCCCAGCACCATTTATTGAAGATACTTTCTTTCCTTCAGCTTGTATTTTTCATATCTTTGTCAAATATTAAATGGCAGGTTACATATGCTCATGTTTGGGTCTNCGACTTTGTTCCATTGGTCTGTGTGTCTGTTTCTGTGGCAGTACCATACTGTTTTTAATACTATGTCGCTGTAACATCTCTTAAGATCTGGAATGGAAATCCTTCCAGCATTGTTCTCTTTGCTCAGGGTTGTTTTGGCTATCNGGAGTCTTTTATGGTTCTATATGAATTTTAGGATAGGCTTTTCTGTTTCTGTGAAGAATGAGATGGGGATTTTGATTGGAATTTCATTGAAACTGTAAATAGCTTTCNTTAAATGCTCATTTCACAATATTAATCCTCCCATCCAATGAGCATGAGATNTCTTTTCATTCTAGAGGTCCTTCCCTTCCCTGGATAGGTCTGTTCTAGATACTTTATCTTTTTGAGGCTGTTGTGAATGGGAGTGTGCCCATGATCTCTTTATCTGTATGTTTGCTGGTGTTGAGTAGAAAAACTGTTTCCTTACTTGTGAGTTGATTGTGTATCCTGCCACACTGCTGAGTTTGTTTATCATTTCTAAAAATTTTCTAGTACAATTTTTGAAACGTCTGATGTGTGGTGGAATGTCATCTGCAAACAAGAGTAGTTTGGCTTCTCTTTCCCTACTTGTCTCCTTCAATTTCCTTCTCTCGCCTTACTGCTTCATCTAGCATTCTGAGCACAATAACGAAAACATTGGGAAGAGTGGACACCCCTACCGTGTTCCTGACTCCAACGGAATTGCTTCAGGCCTTTCTCCATTTTTGTCATAATCAGCACACATAAAAACTCACCACCAAGTCTGCCTAAGCATGAGCTAAACAAAGACAACAACAATAGACATGCCAAAGCGGGCAGGGAAAGCCCAGGAGGCCTCAGCCCTGTGTAAGAATCTGCAGGGAGCTAAGGAATGTTGAGAACAGGAGAAACAGTCTTACCCAGGGAAGAACATACCAACTGGTTCTCCAATACCAAATGGTCAGCCCTGAAAACATACACACTAGTAGCATTATATGGATGAACAGNTATGTTCAGGAATATGTATGTATATACATATATATATAAAAGCATGTAACAATGATTAATGAAAAAAAGGGGTCATGAATTTGAAAGAGAACAAGGACCAAGGGAGGGTTTGGAGGGAGGAAAGGGAAGAGAGAAATCATGCAATTATATCACAATCTCAAAAATAACAGAAATAATTAAAAATACTTTTCAAAGAGCAGGTTTTGATTCATAGCAATGAGAGGAAAGCACAGATATTTCTCATACTCTCCCAGTCCTATCAAAACCCCATCTGAGTGGTTTATTACAAGTGATGAGCCTACAGCAGCCCGCTATAAGGACTCAGAGCCCGTGGTGTTCTCTTTAGACAAGAAGACAATGCCATGTATCTGCCTTTGCAGGACAGTTGAATAAGAACTACAAAGGGCTACTGCTTTAGACTAAGTTCCCACAGATTTGAGGCACCCAGCTGACAGTTGAGCTGGCTACCAGACTTGAGAAATCAGCCTTAGAGATAACAGCCTGACTCCTCATCAGGTCGGGTTTGATGGGTGTGATAAGGAAGTTTCCTCTGCGCATAATCCTTACAACAAAAGATGTAATCTGAGATGGACTGGCCCGGGATTGTTCTAGTCTGTCTCACTGTCCACATAGTTTGGGGGAAGTAACTTTGAAATGACCAGTCCCCTTCTGGTTTGTATTTGTTTGTTTGCTGACTTTGTAATTGTTACTTTTATTTCCTATTTTCTTCAAGTCTTTTTCCATCTATAAAAAACAATTTTTTTCTACTGAGCTCATTGGAATAATGATTCTATTTTATTAAATAGAATCTTGCTTAATTCTTGCTTAATTCTAAAATTAAAAAAAAAANGTTATTTAAGGTCATTAAACCAAACTGCTGTAAATCCACCCTCTGACNATACTTTTTTCTTACATCTAGTTATTTTACTTCATAGATACAGGATATCTTCACCGTCCTATAATTCCCCTGTGTTTTGATATTAGTTTTATTATGACAATGTAACTTGTGCAGCCTAGACCTAAGTAGATAGGGGAGTTGTCTATCTCTAACCTGCCCACCTCAGGAATCATCCTTAAGGTCTTAATGAGATTTACATTATTATAAAAAGAACTCCCAGGTAGGGACTCGTCAAGAAAAGCTACAACTTGTTAATGATTTGCCAACAGACAGCTTCTGAGAGATTAGAGTGAGTGAGGCAGAAGATCCAGACCCAGGACTCCATCATTTGGAGGAGCTACAGGTGCTTCTTCCTGCCCCCAACAGGTTTATCCAACAATCATCTGGTCTTTANGATGAGGGTTTAACTCTCAAGTCTCATTCACATGTAATCGCCAATGCTTCACTNACTGATGAGAAAACTCTAGAAAGTGGCTAAGGCCTTAAACCCATCTCTATATAAAACAGAATTGTAACCATTCTGTAAATCCCCTTTCCCTAATAATTATTAGCCCAACTTTGCTCATCATCAAAATAGGCAAAGGCAGGTCTTGCTAAGGTGGCACTGAGACAAGCTACCATGAGACCTCAGCACACGAAACAACCTCAGATCACAGGAGGGAAGCTTCCTTTCCTTAACCAAGTTCCACCAGCTGGAACTGTCAGTGCAGCTCATTCATGAACTTAATTAAGACCTCTAAATTCACAAGACTCCTACTTACCCCTTCATTCAGGAAGTGATCGTTTGTAAGGAAAGCGGAACATGTAGAGGTAGGTCACAGTGTCTTGTGAACTGGAGGCCTCAGTTAAGAGTCTGCGCCCCTATTTTACCCACTTGAACTCATATGAGCCTTGTCTTTCTCTCCATCTTTGCACAATGTGATTCTCTGCAGTGCCAGTCCATAGACCTTGGCCCAAAGCTGCTACCAAGGGCATACAGGGCAGGTGTTCTATTCCTCATCTTAACTCTGATCGTCTCAATGGTCCCACATACATCTCCTCTTCTTCCCATGCCCTCCATCCCTGTGAGACTCCTGGAGGCCAATATTATGGCTTCTGTGACACCCAGACACCCTTGCATCGTATTTCTAGGCTGTACGCTTTGCTGCATGTTTTCTGACATTATGAAACACGGCTCTCTGTTCTGTGCTGTGTTCACATCTCTCTAGGTTATCTCTCATACAGCAGCCAATCACGGAATAGGACATTTTCTCTGCATTGTCAGCCTATTGCACTGTGTGTNTTTCCCATGATCAGGTACCAGACTTCAGATGAGAGGCCCCATTCCACTTGCTGTCCCAGCATGTGTTCTCGAAGGCAATGGGCTGACATTTGGTGGGGATTTGCAATGAGGGTAGGACCACAACATGCCATAGGCAGAGCCTGGTAAACCAGTCTGTAATTGGTTGGAGCTCTTAAGGAAATGAAATCCCAGGAGGCTTCTGCCTCCCCCACCCCACCCCAGCCTTTAATTGGCTTTCTCCACTCCCTTAGGCATTTGCTCCCTTATAGCTCCTTCCCTATAACTTTTCCTTTGTCTGGGCGCACAGGTGCTACATAAATACCTGCCATAGATTTGGGAAGCTTTTGCAACCCGTAGAAACAGGGGGCCTGGCCACTCCTGAGAATGTGAACTCTGGTGGTTGTGCCACACTTTGTAGAGTTGACAGAACTTCATCAGCAGGCCTCTGCCTGCTGTCACAGGGCACAGAGAATTTGTATAAATGTGCATTTGTTCTACCAAACTATAGCAGCAACAAGCATTTGTTTATTTTATGTGTTTTGCTTTTTGTCTCATAATCTCAAGGAGTTCTGAAATGAAGGTCAAAGGACAAACCTAACAAGCTAATAAATAAATATTAATCCTGGTTTTGACAGTTCAAATTCCCCATCAAGTAGAGCCAATGTTAATAGTGTAGTAAGTATACTCTCACCACTGGGTTAAAGTTGAACTCCATATAATCAGAAAATTGTCCCCAAATCNGCTGACCCACAGGCTGTCTCTGTTTCTATCTCTACAGCTCTTCCCTCCCCAGCCCCTCGGTGACTCTAAGGCTCTATCAGGCCTGATCTCTGTATTCATTTTCCAAAAGAAGAAAATGGAGGAAGTTAATAGTTCAGAGACCCGGGATAGAAGGGGAATCATTTTACTTCTATATTAGGAAAGCAGAGTCTTCCCTTNTGCTGCTGAATTATGNCCTGCTGACCAGATTTCCGCTGAATAGTATAATACAGCATGCTACAGCACAGATGTTTATTTTGTGTCCCTCAAGGTGGATGAGGCTAGGAAACCCCTCNTCCACTTATTTGTGGAGTCATTCATGATGCGTGAAGGTTAAGATGGACNTATATTTTATTGCCTGAGCAGAGGTGATTTATAAACTGAAAGAGGCTTTGTTAACTACACCAAGACAATAAACTCGTACCAGGACAGCTCTGAACAAAATGGAAGGTGTGGCTGTGCTCATCACAGGATGCTTTCTATATACTAGGAACTATGCTGTCTTGTGTAAAGATGAACTTAGTATGTCTGTGGATGGGGAGGGGAGGGATTCCTCTTTTTAGCTACAAAATCAGTGTTCTCACCCGCTCTCAAAATACCAAGAGGGTCTGTTAGCCTACAGGATCATTTGGGTGAGACAAAAATGCATGTTGGCTCATCAGCCACTCATTTATAGACTGATACAATTTTCTCTATGTATGTATGGCCCAGTTTCTTATCTGTATTTGAGAATAGGTTGGATTTTTGAAAGATAATTCTGTATTCAGTGTCACTGGTTAATGAGGAATAGGTCACTGTGACTGAATCTCACCTTTGACAGTGCTCTCTTTGAAAATAGTTACTCTGCTCGGAGTTCATTTCCGTTCCTGTGATAAAATATCCTGATACAAAGCAACCTAGGGAAGAATGGGATTATTTTAGCTCATAGTTCCATGTTGATGTCAGTAGGAATTCAAGGTAGCTGGAACTTAAGACAGCCAGGCACATCACAGCCAGAGTCAAGAGCAGGGAATAATAAATACACATATATTCTTTGCTTGCTTAATTATGTGTAGCTTTATTTCTCCACTTGTACATAGTTCAGGACCTGCCTAGGGAATGACGTTGCCCACAGTGGACTGTGGCTTCACCTATTAATCAACTAAATTATGACAATTCCCTGCAGACATGCCCACTGAGTCTGTCTCCCCAAGTGATTCTAGAGTGAGTCAATTTGACCGTTAAAGCTAACATCATATACTGTCTCCCTCACTNGCAGGAATATTTTAGAGGTTGGTAGAGATAAACTACATGGAATACACAAAACGTGTGTCTGAGTTTAATGACATCTATGTATATGTGTGTATTTATTTAAATCAAAATATAACAAAAGGGGGCTGTGGAAATGGCTCAATGGGTGAAGCACTTGCACCACAAACTGAGCACCAGAGTTCAGATTCCCAGAATCCATGTAAAAGTGTTAAAAGCCAGCAGGTCTCTGCAGCCTGACTATTATCTCAGGATGCTAGAGGCGGAGACCAGGAATCCTAGCCTAGCTGAGCTAGCTGAATCTGTAAGCTCTGGATGCAAGTGAGACACCTGTCTCAGTATACAAAGGTAGAGCATGGGCAAGGAAGTTACTCAACATCAACCTCTGACCTCCATGTACACGTGAACCCACACACATGTGAATGCACACACATGCATACGCACATATACGCATCACGTACATACACAAAAATAATAATAAAATAAAATACAGCAAAAATCATCTTTCTCTCATTTTGCATTTTAGGGAATATACACATGTTCCCAAGGAATTTTCTCCTCTAACCAATGGGACAGACCTCCAACTTTCCCTTCAAGTTCCAGTCCACCCCCTGAGAACACACCATTTCACTCAGCCCCTCCATGTTCCTGAGTCTAAAAAAAACAACAGTCTCAGCTTCCAGACACCCATGTTCCCATCCCCTTCAATATCAGACATAGATGTCCCCACGGCCATCAATAGAGCCAAGGAATGACTGAAACCTCTTCTGTTTAGCTCTGGGAAACAGGCCACATAAGGAGGAGGGAGGG
>LZPO01107990.1:147557-171188 GCA_001675575.1 Neotoma lepida | reverse complement strand
GAGGAGGTTTCCATTTCAAGGTAGAAATAGGAAATACCCACCCTGCAAACCATCTGCCCCCATTTCAGACACTTGGGTGGGATTTTAGTGCCTTGCAATGAAGGGTGCTGGNACTGTAAGAATTGGGTTTACTATGTCAGCAATGGGTCTACCATGAAAAACTAGCCATTGTGCTGTTCACATTCAAATTGGCACTTCTATGAACAGATACCAGATATTTGTAGTTGGCCTTGAATCAGAAACCACTGTCTGTCCTTTACATAATGTAGGACACAGATGTGTCTGTCTACCTCCTGCCGAAGAAAGGAAGGAGTGCAGAGGTTAAGTTACCTGTGCATGGTGGCGAGGAAATTCCAACTTCATGCTGAACTCCTCAGCCTGCTGTTACTTCCTCCAACACTGCTTGGTACAGGCAGATATGGGGGAACATGAGTGAATTCATCTAGGATAAGGGATTTGTAAGACCAAGATGATGAGTGAAACAGAGGTGCTGGAATTTTTGACACAGGAAGGAATGTTTTTGAAATCCTGAGTGCTGGGCTGGAAACTGGAGACAGAGGAAATGAAGAAAAAAGATGCTCAAAGAATGATTAGATTAAGTGTTATGAAGTCGAAGAAAATCCTGGTCCAAGTGCTGAACCAGCACTTGTGAGGACAGGGGATTGTGCCCGCAAACTATGTGTGTGANTTAGTGATCTTTGTCAGTGGGTCAGCTAGAAGTGCCAATAATTAGGATGGGGTGTGTGAGAAAAATTTGTTGACTGATTGGAAGGTGTTTTTATAAGATNGTAAAGGAACAGAGGTGGCAATGAAGAGATTTAAGAGGATATGGCCAAAGATAACAACACTAGACATTCTAAGCTGGACTGGGAAATCCCAGGAGACCCCAACCTATACCAAGAGCTACAGGCAAGTAAGGAATGCTAAGAATGGGAGAAATATTCTTCCCCAGGGAAAAGCACACCAATCGATTAACCAATCCCAAATAGCACTGAAAACTTACGCATATGAGTAACATTATACAGACTAAGCAGGTTATATTTTTGTTTTTAGGAATATATATGTATATACATATATGTATATGTATGTAACATCGACTAATGAAAAAAAAAGAAGCCATAAATTTGAAAGAGAGCAAAAAGGACGTTTTAGTTAGGGTTTTATTGCTGTGAAGAGATATCATGATCATGGCAACTCTTATAAAAAGAAAACATTTAATTGGGGATGGCTTATAATTTTAGAGGTGTAGTCCATTCTCAACGTGGCAAGAAGCACAGAGGCATGTAGGTAAACATGGTCCTGGAGGAGAAGCTGAAAATTCTACATTTGGATCAGCAGACACCAGGAAGTGAATGTCATACTAGGCCTAGCTTGAGCATCTGAGACCTCAAAGCCCGCCCCCACAGTGACACACTTCCTCCAACAAGGGCACACCTACTCCAATACGGCCACACCTCCTAATAGTGCCACTCCCTATGGGCCAAGCATTCAAACACATGAGTCTATGGGAGCCATTCCCATTCAAACCACCACAGAGGGGTATTTGGGAGGATTTGGAGGGAGGAAAGGGAAGGGGAAATGATGTAATTATATCATAATCTCAAAAAAAAACCTCCACCCTCAGACAATGAAGAGGACAGGAGTTAAAAAAGGTATTTAGGAGGGCTTAGGTTTTCAGAGGAGAGGGGATATCATTTAAGATGAGGATCCAGAGGGGACACTTATGACACAACAGGTTAGCAAGATGGGGCTGGGAGTCTGACTAGAGAGCTTGAGTTCCAGAGAGAACAGTAAAGAAGTGTCAGCTGAGAGAAAACATGGAGGCTAGGTCACCTGTAAGGAACCAGAAGGCGCGATGGGTTTCACTTGCACATTGGGAATGAGTCAGATGGAGGATTTGGAGCCTCATTTGTTATAAAAAAGGTTGTCTATTGGTCCCAGTTGAAAAAAAGACTTAACCTACATCCCCAAATGATGTAGATAAAAACACTATAAACAAAATTGTTACCAGACAAGCTTCCATTTGTTGAGTGTTACGTGATAAACACTATTTGAATTTGTTTCATTGAATCTCATAGTAACCTCATTGGTTCAGTAGTGCCACTCCACTCTACAGATGGGGAAACTGAGACTAAGGCTGCCAAGCCAGAATCTAATATTTATCAGGANCTGTCATCAGTGGTAGAATGTTTGCCTGGTGTGCCTAGGCTCAATCCCCAGGAAAGAAAAATAGAGCTAAAAGTTAATAGAGTTGCCACTGGTAAGTGAACAGTAATGTTCATGAATGTTTCATTTGGTCTACACAATTCCAAAAGAAATACACATCACTTGAGGCTTGGAGGGTTTGCACCTAGACCCTCTAGCTGGTTTTAGTGTTACTGGATGATTCCTGTGGGCATCTCAATTTGCTAATATCACAAGAACTAGAAATATCCTGGCTCATATTATTCAAGTTCTAAATAAACATTTAATAAGGAAAGTCAGGTTCCACTTTTGGTCATCACAGTGGTACACCTTGACAACTCTAAAACTGGATAAATTATATTAAACAACTTATTGCAAGTACTGGACCACAAGCAATGAAAGATTGGGAGCACAAAGTGTAGAAAATGCTAACATGAGATTCCCAGTTTCCCAGGATTATTACCTGNGGACAATTTCCACATGGTTGGGTGGAGAGGTGCAGCCCCATCAGACAAGAGCATGGAGCAGTGTTACTGAGCTAATGAAATGGAAGAAGCCTGTGGGAGATCCTGNGGCAGCTGGAACTTACACAGAGAAGTTTAAAGAAACAGAGAAGTCCAGAAGTCTTCACGGGGACATCAAGAGGTTCCTGGATAAAGGGTTAATTAGTTAATTAATTAGTGAGTTTCCAAAAAGTCTAGCAAAGAGTAGCTGCCTGGAGATAAGAGAGATCAAACCAAGTGGAGAAAGGGATTTTCAGTCCAACATGTGTGGAGAGGCCTATTGAGCATGCTGGACAATGAGACTCCAGAAATGCCGTGTTTTAGAAACAGGGAACATCACAGCAGGTAAAGACTGAATCCTAAGACTAAAGTCTGCAACAACAACAATGTGTGTGTGTGTGTGTGTGTGTGTGTGTGTGCACATGCTTGTATACATGTATATATAAAATGCTATATGGATAAAAATTCCTGAAATTAGTGTAAAATAAAAATCAATAGATCCAAGTAGACAAATGACACTTGAGTAAAATAGAATTTAAAAAAATCTAGAGTCAAGTCTCAGGATAGGATGATCAAATTGCCCACCAGGAAAATCTAAAGTCATAACAGAGGAAAAAGAATATTAAATGTGAGGGAACAATATACAAATGATGGCTGATTTTTCTTCACAAGCATTGAAAGAAGACATGAGAATATCATCTTTAACATGCTATAAGAATTCATGATTTATTTACATTCCTTTAACAGGCATGAGTATACTCCCTAAAATTGAAAATTGTATATAAATGTTTTCAGATTTTCAAATGTTAAAATGACTTTGATGTGTGGTATGCATGTGTCCTTGTTTGCGTATGTATGTACATGCATGAGTACACATATGTGCATATGCTTACATGTGATGGCCAGAAGTCAATGTTGGGCATCTTTCTCCCTCTATCATTCATTCTCTATATTATTTTGAGACAAGGTCTTTCATTGAACCTGGGGCTCACTGATTCAGGAAGATGAATCCAGGCCAGCAAACTCCAGCATTCCTCCTGCCTCTGCTTCTCCAGTGATGGGATTACAGGTGTGTGTCACCATGCCCAGCTTTTTACATGGGTACTGGGGATTGAACTCAGCTCCTTGGGTTTGCAGCACTATACTGACTACACCGTTTCTCAGCTCCTAAAATACATTTAATATAGCAAACTAGAGTTGTACAAGTGTTTAAAGTTCTTTAGAATCAAGAAAATTATAGAGGAAGAACAGTTATGTTGACCCAAAGGAGTAAACAGAAATGCTCAGTGTTTGGGGAAATGTGAAGGATTGACAATTCCTTTTTAAATTTCTTAACTTCAATCAAAGGAAACTGATAACTTAAAGCATGGTTACAGCAATGTATGTGNAGTTTATATTGTGCACAAATAGAATATATGATGATAGCAACAGAAAGAATGGGACAGATAAAGTTATCTCACAACAGTTAAAAGGCTGATATCCTTAGGATAAGTTTAAGATTTGATTACCAGAAATTAGAGAACATTATTAAAATAAGTCAGGGTTAGGACTTATTGGAAAACTAAATTGGAAAACAGTCTATATCCATGGATTAGAAATAACATTCTTAAGAAGGAATTCTTTCAGAAACGATGTGCAGATTCCATGGGATCATGTGAAAGTCTCGACTCTTTTCTCTTCCTCCCTCCCTTTCCTTCCCTCCCTCNCTCTCTCTGGAACACTTACCAAGCTGATCCTCAAGTTCATATGGAAGTTCAGAGAAACCTAAAGTTTGCACAACCTTTGCACTTTCAAACTACAAACTAATTACAAAGCTATAATAACCCAGAGAGTGAGCTGCAGGATGGTGCACATCTGTGTACAAAGCTATAATAACCCAGAGAGTGAGCTGCAGGATAGTGCAAACACAAGTAGCATGTGTAGATGAATGGAACAGAACTGAGAGCCTAGAAATAACTCCATACATCAGGTCAGTTGGTGTTTTGGCAAGAATGTCAAAAAACTTAACTTTAAAGAATAGACCCTTTAGTATCACTGAGACAATTAGGTGTTCACAGACTAAAGGATGACGTTAGATCAATATTCCACAGCATATTCAAAATTAACTCAAACTGAATTAAAAACATAAATACTTATGGCTTAGATTAGGCAATGGTTTCTNGGATATGACACCAAAAGTCCATAACAACAAAAGAAAAATAAACATAAATTGGATTTCTAAATTAAAAGTATGTGTGCTTTGAAGGACACTGTGAAGAAAGTGAAGACAGTCCACAGAATGGGAGAAAATACTTCCAAATCATATGTTTCATAAAAGATCTGTGTCTAGGACATATAAAGAAGTCAATACACACACACACACACACACACACACACACACACGCACACACACGCACACACACACAAGTCAACAAACAACCCAACCAAACAATGGTCAAAGAATTCGGACATACTCGAAAATAATAAGGAAACCAACAAACAGAAACAAGACCCACAGCACATAAATGTGCCATCAGCACATGAAGACACAGTGAACATCACAGCTATCAGGGCCTAGAACCACAATGAGATACCACTTCACAACTAACAGGAGTAAATTTATTTTCACTTTTATTATTGCATGTGTAACTGTGCACTGTGCGTGTCTGGTGCCGATGAGGCCAGGTGAAGCAAGAAGAGGACATCAGAGCCCCTGGACCTGGAGTTACAGACAGTTATGAGTTGCTATGCAGGTGCTGGGAATTGAACATGGGTTCTCTGGAAGCACAGCTAGTGCTCTTCACCTCTGAGCCGTCTCTCCAGACCCTTCCTGGATGTTTGTCTTTTTTTTCTAATTTTTCAAATAGCAAACAACTGAGTGTTGTTTATCAAAATCCAAATCAAGCCAGTGATATAATCTCTGTAAAAGCATTGAGTTATTTCTATGTAGCTGTATGCAAGTGTAAACCATATGTCTCTCACTGAAACAATGACATCAGCATAGTCCCTTACTTAGACTCTTACATTTAAATAATATGTAAGTAGTCAGTCTATTTCTAGGGTTGGGGAGATGGCTCAGTGGTTAAGAACACTAGTCCTTCTCCAAGAGGATCCAGGTTTGGTTCCCAGCACCCATACAGGGTGGCATGCAACTGCCTGTAACTCTAGTTCCAGAGGCTCTGACACCCTCTTGTGGCCTCTGTGGTTACTGCNCACACAGTGCGCAGACACATATGCAGGCAAAACACCCATACAACATAAAATAAACATAAATAAATCTACTTCTGAAATCAGCTTTCTGACTAGAGGATGGCTTGCTATGCTGGGGATTCAGAAGAACATCTTCAGATGGACAATGTTTGATGATTCTCTAAGACAGTTCCCAAGACTCTGAATAAAGCTGGACTCATAGTTATAATTTACTACAACAAAATTATCAAAGCACAGGCCAGGGGAAATCATGCCCAAGCTCCCAGTCACCTTCCATTGGAGTCACTCGGGATGTACTTAATTCCTCTTGCTAAACAGGCACANGCCATGCGGTCTACCACAGAAGCTCCTTGGAGACCCCGAGCACAGGCGTTTTATTGGAGACTGGTCTCAGAGGCACCCTCTGACTACCATGTTCCAAAATTCCAAGAAGGAAAACAAATTTGGTACAAACCACAATTGCTTGCACAAACTTTCTAGGCACAATAAGCCACTCTCTCTAATTCTTGGGATGCTGGGAACCTTCTAGAAATCAAATTTCCCAGACAGCCAGTCAATTAAGATACAAAATAGGAGCTGGTGAGATGACCTAGTGGGTAAAGGTGCCTGTCCCCAAGCCTAAGGATCTGAGTTTGATTCCTGGGACCTACATGGTAGAAGCAAGTTGTCTCTGAACTCCATGTGTGTACCATGGAAGACACTTGCATGTGNACGTGCATGCACACACACACATATGTGGTGATATTTTACCTGTGTCCCCCAATAAAATTTATCTGAGGATCGGAGGGCAGCCAGCCTCTAGTAGTAAAAACAAAAGTCATGTAAGTTAGCACACGCCTTTAATCCGTTTGGTTCTCTGTGAGTCCAAGGTCACATTAGGGAACTAGCGGAAGGCGGTGGTGGCACATGCCTTTAATCCCAGCATCAGCCATAGAGTTCTGGAGGTCTGTGCAGACAAACAGGAAGTGATGTAGCTTGGTGGAGATAGGAAATGAGTNAGCAGAATGAACAGGCATAAAAAGCCGGGTTAGATAGGAAGTCGCTCTCTTCTCTTCGCTTTGCTCTTTGGAAGCAGCGGCAGCGTTGGTGAGGTGAGGCTAGCAGGTGGCTTGCTCCNAATTCCTCTGATCTCTGTCAGATTTTCACCCTTATTTCTTGTTCTGTGTGTTTATTAATAAGACTGCTTAGAAATTCGTCTTACACACATACTAATAAATATAATAAAAATTTTAATTGAAAAGATTCAAATGAGAGACCCTGCTCTCATTTGACAGCAGTGAGCAATGGCGGGATGCTACAATTTACTACTCCTTATTGTCTGGGACACAGTCTACATCCTGTCTCTTATACACATCTAGATGTGTATAAGAGACAGGAGCCATGCATACAATTGAGTTAGATTCACCCATGCTCAAATAACATCAAACAGAGAAAAAAACAAATTAAAAGTTTTACCCTAAAGCAAAAATGAGCTACCACTTGAAACATGATTACAAAGTAAATCATTACAACTTCCTAGAATTGTACAATTNATATTTATTTCAGAAAAATGAGGCAAACCCCCCAAAATATCAAAGAATTTGGACTCATTGAAACCCTAAGATCATGACTTCTCACTGGTAATTTTTTCTACTCATATGGATAAATAATACATATCCACATAGTTAATACCACATTTAATATGAAATCTTAATTTAGTTACCTGTGTTTTTCCTTGTCATTAATAACTCTAAACAATGTNAAATATTGTTAAAACTTCTGAAGTCTCCCTTCNCCATCCTGATGGATATAGGGGTTTTGTATCTGTTTTNCAAACCTTATAGACTCCCCAGCAGCCTCCAATTTCTCTAACAACAAAGCCAAAAAGCCCCACATGATCCGGGGTCTGCCCCCCCCATGACTCCATTCATCTTCCACATGGAGTTACCATGACCTCTGAACTCTCCAGCTGTGTCACTATGTCCCACTTCATGATTTTCACATGTGTAGATAGCCCCTATATTATACATTATAATTACCAAGTTTGTATTGGCCCGTGTATTATATAAACACACAATTTTAAACAGACATAGCCCTAGGTAGTTGATAATTTCCATCAAGCAGAGGTTATCCACTCCTCTCAAGGGTACAGTCACAGTAGTCAGTGCTGTCTCTAGAATACAAATGAGGATTTCAAGAACAAGCCCATAAATAATCCGCTTCCACATGAATCATTAAATCACTTAGGGGATTTGATCCTTTTATCCANTGGATTCCCACATTTCCTAGATTGTCACTTAAGTATCTTCTATTTATAAAACTTGGATTTCATTGTATCTTCTAATAATTTCTTATGACTAATAAAAGTCATTCAACTCGACACATACTTTTCTTTAATTTGGCACTCCTACTTATTCTACTAATTCTTTAATTTTTACGTTTATTACTTGGAGTTTTTCCTTTAGCAAGGTCTACCAAGCTGGCCTCCAACTCACAATCCTCCTGCCTCAATCTCCCCAGTGCTGGGATTTAGGTCTTCACCACCATCTGTAGATTTCTTTTTGTCAAACTGCAACAGTGGACACAGCACTGGAGTTCTTATCACGTGTGATTTTGTTCTCGTCACAACATTTAGTCACTACATTCCAATACTGATCAACACATGACATGGTTCTTTGAACTGATGTTATCTCCTGATTTTAGAATCTTCCCGTACTCGGGTGATTTGCTTNTATTTTTAAACACTCATCTCTCTTGCCTTTTGGTGCCTGCTGATTTGTGGAGGGTTCATTAAAATNTAAGGTGCTCACACTCTTAGTTTCACTTATCTTTAAATAATCCACTGGAGTGAAACTGAGGAGGGGAAGTGATTTTCCTTTCACTGGTGTGATTGTTAATGCTGAGCACAGAATCTAGAGTCACCTTAGCGACAAATCCATGGGCCTGTCCCTGCGGGCTTTTCGAAACTAAGTTAATTGGTGTGGGATGACCCAGGCTGGCTATCAGACTGAACAAAAAGAAGCAGCAAGCTGAGAGCTGCTTCATCTCTCAGCCTTCATCTCTCTCAGCTTCCTCAATGCTGGTGTCAGGTGACCAGCTGCCTCCAGCTGCTGCCACCATGCCTTTCTTGCCATGATGAGCCCTCAAACTGTGAGCCAAAGCAAACCCTTCCTCCCTTAAGTTGCCTTTGTCACAGAAACACAGAAACTGATGCCATTGGTTTGTGAAGGAACTGATGGCCCTGCACTTCCGTTCAGGTCACAAAGACAAAGGCTTGCTAACTGGGAAGTGTAAATCACTTCCTGAAACTTGTTGACAAGGCATGAGCAACAATATAGATCCCTGGAGGGTGCTGAGGAGGAGGAAGCATTGGGGTTTATAAAGTCCGGGAATAGCCCTGTCTACTATTCAGAACTTTCTTTCACCTGCTGAATCTGCTGTTGTCTGCTATTATTAGTAAGCTTTGGTCCGTTACAGACTGATCTTAGTTGAGTTCTGGGGTGCTCTTACACAGGACTGTGAATACATTTGGAATGAAACTGTCTCAGTCTGAAGAAGTCAGTTAAGAAATAACATATCAGCCAGGCAACGGTGGCATATGCCTTTAATCCCAGCATTCTGGAGGCAGAGGCAGGCAGATCTCTATGAGTTTGAGGCCAACCTGGTCTACAGAGAGAGTTTTAGGACAGTCGGGATTGTTACACAGAGAAATCTTGTCATAAAAAAAGAAAGAAAGAAAGAAAGAAAGAAAGAAAGAAAGAAAGAAAGAAAGAAAGAAAGAAAGAAAGAAAAAGAAAGAAAGAAAGAAAACATATCTGTAGCACGAATCCTAATTGGTCTTAAAATAAAAAATCCTGAGCCAGATATCAGGATAAATGCTGAAAGATCAGAGGAAACAAGCCACAGCCACTTCTCATCTCACAGCTCCTCAGCCAAAAGGGAAAGATCTTGTCTCCACAAATCCTTAGACTGAATGCCCTTGAGACTTCAGCAAAAAGGGGACCAAACTTCTGTCTCCTCCCGCCTTATATTCCTTTCTCTGCCCAGCCATATCACTTCCTGTCTCAACCTTCCTAGTGCTAGGATTAAAAGTGTGTGATCCTAAGTGCTGAGATTAAAGGTGTGTGCCACCACTGCCTGGCTGTGTTTCTCTTTTAGACTGGGTTAATCTTGTGTAGTCCAGGGTGGCTTTGAATTCACAGAAATCCTTCTGCCTCTGCCTCCTGAGTACTAGGATTAAAGGTGTGTGCCACCACTGCCTGGTCTCTATGGCTAACTCTGTGGCTAGCTCTGTCCTCTGATCTTCAGACAAACTTTATTTGTTAGAGCATATACAAAATATCACCACACATATCTTTGAGCCTGAGGTAATTAATGGCTCATTGGGTAAGAGTACTGACTTTGCAAACATGGGGATCTGAGTTCAAATCTCATTAGCTACACAGAAAGAGCTGAGCATGGCTGAACATGCTACTAAGCCCAGCATTGTGGGACAGAGACAGGAAGGTCTCATGCGCTCTGACCATCACATACACAAGCATGTTCATACACCACAAACACTTAAAAACACCAACTATGTTTTAACCAAGATCAGAGACACAGGCCTAAGAGAGACTGCCAGTCTACACATACAGCAAACACAAACCCTGCAAGCCCTGGTCTGGGGAATAGAAGAGTCTTTTAGAGGGAGTCCCTGAGACCTCAGTGGGGGGTGGACAGAAGGATCCTGGTAAAAGTCTTAACATAGTCAAACATAATGATGGCTCAGATCCTCTCCTTGAGACTCAAAGGGAACTCCTGCATGAGACAACTGTCAAGGTCAGCCACCTCTGGGTTACAAACCAATAAATCCATTTAATAGCAGTCAGTTAGACAGAGTCTGCTTTACCAGATGTCATGACTTCCTGCCACAAGGTCATGTGATCACTCCTCTGTGGCTCTATTGCAAAATATGTGATATTAATAACTTTGCTTTAAAATCCACTGAACATAGGTGCAGTAAATACTTTAATACCTGACCATTTATGTGAAGAGCCAAGAAATACTTGTGTAATTAAGCCTTGAAATTTCTACATAATAAGAACCTTTTTAAATGATCAGAAAAGTTCAGCATGTGAAGGAATTTGCCACCAAGCCTGATGACCTGAGTTCATTCCTAAGGCCCAGATGGTAGACCCAGAGAAGTGACCCCTCAAAGCTCTCTTCCGATTGCCACACATATGCTGTGACACACATGTGATCCCAATACATACACAAAATAAGTATATGTAATTAAAAAAATCAGAAGTGTGCAAAAAGGTATTAAAAAGAATTGTTGTTGTTTGTTTGTTTGTTTATTTGTTTGTTTTTCCTGAGACAAGGTTTCCCTGTGTAACCCAGGCTGTACTGGAGCTCTCTCTGTAGACCAGCTGTCCTGGAACTCACAGAGATTCATAGATCACAGAGATCTGGAGTCTTGGGATTAAGGCGTGCACCACCACCACCTGACTAAAAGGNATTTTTAAAGCTTTAAAACTTTTCGTCAATAAAATGCCATCAAACTCTGGAATGAAAACCAAAAAGTGTTCATTAACTCAAAGCCAGGAGACACTAATTAACAGTGACAAGGAGGAAAAGGTGCACNAATTGAACTGTTCACATAGTTTAACAGTTTTGAAATTCTACGTAAAATTGGAGCAATGAATAAAAGAGCAACAGGAGAATAAAACAGCAAACAATATTTTAAGCAATTAAGAGATTTAACTGCTTAAGATACTGAACTGAAAAGAACACTGGTATATTCCCCACAAAATGGCCTCCCATATCATGGAGCTGGTGGCACAAGGAAAAGCATCGGAACAGGGCACAGCAGTGGGGTATTCTACCATCTTCACTATTGATTCTGTTTTCTCTTCTTACATACGTTGAGCCTAGACATGAGTTTTCCTCAGTAGGCAGTAATAGACCTTAGTAACCATCACTTCCTTTCGTACTTGCGTATAAGCACCAACACATGAAAACATATGTGCAAAAAGTGATCTTCACCTTTATTTACACTAGCCAAAAGGATGAAAGCAACCTAAAATGTTCAGGAGTGGGAAAATGAAGACACATTCCACTTTGTCACCTCTAGGCAATAACGATTTCAAAAGTGCAACCTATGAACAAATTTTACAACTGGCTTACAGACAAAAAAAATCANCATGAATTATACAGGTGTAATGAACATGTAGTGTATTTATGAACATATAGAGCCATCATCATAAAATGCTACTAGTAATTGTTACGGTCACAAGAGGTTCTTTCTTCTCTACTATTTTTTTGTTTTATTTGGGTTTGTTGATGTTGTTGTAGAGGTTTTTGTTGTTGTTGTTTTAGTTTCTTATGCTTTTTTTTCAGAGTGAAATTTTCTTTTTCTTTCTTCTCTTTCTTTTTGTTGTTGATGATAACAATGATGAAACAAGATCTCACTGTGTAGCCCAGGCTAGCCTCCAACTTACACTCATCATGCCTCAGCCTCCTGAGTGTTGATGCAAAACACAACACAGTCTNACTGTGTTGTTCAGCTGGACATAAACTCCTATACTGGAGAGATTTATTCACATTAGCTTCCAAGTGGCTGGGACTGCAGGTATGCACCACTGTTNCCTGATTATGAAGTAACTTGTGGAAGAAAAATTATATGTGAAGCTATATATGAAGTCTCTTGTTTGTACCCATAATTTGAGGGTCTGTAACCCCAAATCCTCAAGGCAAAGGGCTATGTAGCATCCATTAGATCCCCATTTGCAGAATTCTCCTGACCTGGATGCCATCTTGAAACAGCCGTGTTAAAGGTTTCTAGGAAGCCATAACAAAAAAGGTAGTTTGTAGCATAAGTGAATGCTAAGCTTGCAGAAGAAAAAGAATGGTCTCTAATGTGGGCCAACAACAAGTAAGGTCCTTACCTTATTTCCAGGCCTTTGAGNGGACTAAGNAATCTGCCTGTCCCTATGCAGGCAAACCTAAAGGACAGACTTTTGCTCAGTGGCCAAGCCACCCCTGTCTATGGAAGAGGGAGATAGACAGAAAGCATCTAGTCCTGGGGTTTCACTGACTCAGGTTAATCACAGACACTCATGAGGCCCTCACTGGGAAGATAGCAGTGTACCCCCATCCTCCAAGCAGCCCAGAGTCTACTGTCTGCATTGAAAATCCTGCCCTCTCTCAGCCTCATTTCCAAGTTTTTCAGCCAAGCACTTGATAGTAGCAAATGGCAAGTTAAGATTTAATCTGTCGTTCCTTGTCAGTAATTATAAAGCCAATATATATCATTGCCTTTCATTTATCCACCAAAGATATCTGGGGACCATAATAAGCTAAAGACTTGATAGTACAGTTGCTATTATCATGTACCTTCAAACAGATTTGATTAATGATATATAGAGCAGCCACTTGAGAGACTGGGGGCGTTGGAGAGATGGCTCNGTGGATAATGCANTCACCTTGAAAGCATAAAGACCAGAGTTCAGATCCCTAGCACCCACATAAAAACTGGGCAGACCTAGCAGCCTCCCTGTAATTTCAGTGTCTGGGAGGCTGAGACAGGGGATCCCCAGTCAAGCTGGCTATTCAGACTGACTGACTCTGTGAGCTTCAAGTTCAGAGAGTAAATAAATTTACTTATTTACTCGCCTTAGTAAATAAAGTAGAAAGTGATGGGGAAGATGCCTGACACCAACCTCTAGCTTCCACAAACACATTCAGACATGTGCATATATACCCATACATGAGCACCCATAAACGTGCAAACATATGTCACACATACATGCACACAAAAGAGAGAAAGAGATTTAATTCTGCATCAGGATGACTATGCACGGTCCATGGTCATTGTCTTAGGACAAGAAACCCCCTCAGCACACTTCTTAGAAACCAATTCCTCCCACCCCAGTGTCTGACAAACTATTGTCCACACTTCCAGAGCCCTCCCTAATGATAGCGCTATGCACAGCTGTGCCCACCTAGTTGCACCTCCAGTAGCATCTCTGTGCCACCGGGCCTGCAAACCTGTGCAACTGTCTTCTGGACTTGTCTGTTTCCCAGCAACAGGAAGTGTGCTTCATGGGGAAAAATCAGAATAGTCAACTTTGAGGGAGAGGAAATGGGGAGAGATTATCTCGGAACAAAGTATACACTCAGGGGAAGTTTCCAGATTAAGCCAACATTCTATAGTTTAATAGGAGTTTAGACTAACCAACAGGGTGCATTTGTTAAATTTCCAACAATTAACACTTAATGCGTGCATCCCATTGTACATAAATTACATATCAAAAACCTATAAATTGTAACTCCCATTGATATTACAGAGGTACAGTATAGCAATGTCAGTATATGAATGAAGGTCCTTAACTTTCCTTGAGTGTCAGCAACAATAAGATGCCTCAATGTATGTTTAGAATGACGGATGTAATGATGCTTTAATGGATGATTAGAATAATGGATGTCTAAGTGACCAAACAAGGGCAGATGTTGATAGCAGAATGAAGACAATGGGCTAGAAATGTCTACTGTGAAATCTGTNCNGTTCTGCTGCATGTTTAAAATTTTTTGCATAATAAAATACTGATGGGAAAAAAAATCAACTCATATTCTCAGACTCTGCATTAAATAAATGATGGAGTAAATGTTTTATATTGCTATATTCACAGCTAATGACTTCCTCCACTTCTTCTAGCCATGATTGAGGGGAGGGGTAGGTACATGGGAGGCCACAGGAGGACATTGCATGTTCTACTGTGTTACTCACTTTATTTTCTTGAGATAGGGTCTCTCAGTGAATCCAGAGCAAGTTTGACAGGCAGCAAGCCCAGGAAACTCACCCGTGTCTCTGCCCCTTCAGCACCACACTGCAGTGCAGCCATGTCTGGCATTTTCCCTCCTGGGTGATGCGATCCAAACTTAGGTCCTCATGCTGTGCAACAAATGCTCTTGCCCACTGAGCCATCTCTCCAGCCCCCTTCTCTGCTTCTAACCACTTTGAACTTTTGGATTTGCATTTCCCTAACAGCTAAGGATGCTGGACATTTCTTTAAGTGTTTCTCGGCCATTTGAGATTCCTCTGTTGAGAATTCTGTTTAGATCTGTACTCCATTTTTCAATTGGATTATTTGTTTTGTTGACGTCTAGTTTCTTGAGTTCTTTATNTATTTTGGATATTAGCCCTCTGTCAGATTGAGGTTGGTGAAAATCTTTGCCCATTCTGTAGGCTGCCATTATGTCCTATTGACAGTGTCCTTTGTCTNACAGAAGCCTTTCAGTTTCATAAGGTCCCACTTATTAATTGTTCATCTTAGTGCCTGCATGATTGGCGTTCTGTTTAGGAAGTTGTTTTCTGTGCCAGTGTGTTCAAGATTATTCNCCACATTCTCTTCTATCAGGTTCAGTGTATCTGGATTTATGTTGAGGTCTTTTATCANTTTGGACTTGAGTTTTGCNCAGGGTAATAGATATGGATCTGTTTGCAATCTTCTACATGCAAGCATCCAGTTATGCCAGCACTGTTTGTTGAAGATGCTTTCTTTTTTCCATTGTGTATTTCTGGCTTTTTAAAATAAAAAAAACAAGTATCCATGGGTGTGTGGATTTATGTGTGGGTCTTCTATCTGATTCTATTGAGCAACCTGTCTGTTTTCATGCCAATACCAAGCTGTTTTTATTACTGTTGCTCTGTAGTAGAGCTTGAAATCACAGATGGCAATACCTCCGGATATTCTTTTATTATACCAGATTGTTTTAGCTCTCCTGGGTTTTTCCATATGAAGTTGAGTATTGTCTTTTCAATGTCTATAAAGAATTGTGTTGGAATTTTGATGGGGATTACATTGAATCTGTAGAATGTTTTTGGTAGGATGGCCATTTTTANTGTGTTAATCCTACCAATCCATGAGCATGGGAGATCTTTCCATCTTCTGATATCTTCTTCAGTTTCTTCAAAGGACTTGAAGTTCTTGTCATACAGGCCTTTCACTTGCTTAGTTAAAGTTACCCTATGATATTTTATATTATTTGTGGCTGTTGTGAAGGGTGTTGTTTCCCAGATTTCTTTCTCAGTCCATTTTTCATTTGTATATGGGAGAGCTATTGATTTTTTTTTTTTAGTTAATCTTGTATCCAGCCACTTCACTGAAGGTGTTTATCAGCTGTGGAAGTTCCCTGGTAGAATATTTGGGGTCACTTACGTATACTAGTGTATCATCTGCAAATAGCAAAAGTTTGATTTCTTCCTTTCCAATTTGTATTCCTTTGANCTCCTTTAGTTGTCTTACTGTTCTAGCTAGAATAGATATGGAGAGAGTGGACAGCCTTGTCGTGTTCCTGATTTTAGTAGAGCTGCTTTGAGTGTCTCCCTTTAACTTGATGTTGGCTATTAGCTTGCTTTAAACTGCCTTTATTATGTTTACATATGTCCCTCGTGTCCCTGATCTCTCCAAGACTTTCATCATGAAGGGGTGTTAGATTCTGTCAAAGGCTTTTTCAGCATTTAATGAGATGACACGTGGTTTTCTTCTTTCAGTTTGTTTACATGGTGGATTACATTGACAGACTTCCATATGTTGAACCTTCCCAGCTTTAGTCGTTTCAAAACCAGCTTTTTCCTCTACCTGATGCTGTGGCCATCTCAAAGTTCAGCTCCAAGTGCTTCTGATCTTCAGTGTGAGAGTACCAGTTAAGTTTTTTCATCTGAGATCCAGAAATGGACTCTAACTTAAGCAAATGGGGAACTTACAGGAAGGATTTAGGGGAGCCCCCAGCATTAGTGAAGTCTTGAAAGAATATACAGAAAGTGCATTGCTCCAGAGTTCAGTGAGGATATGTATAGGATTCCACCCCACATACTGATGCCAAAATGAAAAACTACTACAATTTAGTGATTTTCAGAATCTTGCTCATATTCTCAATTTCAGACAGAATTTTTATCCAGTCTCCCTTGACCGTCAGACTGAGACCAGGAGAGACGGATCATTCCCAAGTGGAAGTTCAGGTGTTAACACCAAAAGATAGCAGCATGGATTCTGAAAAACCTGAACAGACAAAGACCACAGAGACGGTTTTCCCCACTCTTCCTTCACAAGACACTAAATTTCTTATTAAACACGACTGTTGTCTACCGCCACCCACCTCTCCTGTTTCCTCATTCCAACTCAATCTTGCGATTATCTTAAAATTCCCACTCGAAATTTCCTAGTTTCTGGTTTCCTTATCCTTAGCCAGAACCTCCAAACAAAGCCCCCCATAAGCACTGCTGCCCCAGTTAGGGATTTTACCAGTTCAGCTCAGGGAACCTCACTGGTGTCTCCAACCCTAGGGCACTCTGTGCATTTGCATCTATTCCCAGTTTGGCAAGTTCCCTGGATATTGGTGAAGATGATACCCAGGTCAACTGGCTGTCCAGCACAGTGCATCTGAAGCTAAGCAAGCCCAAGGAACTTAACTGTCCCACCCGAACATCTCACTCTTTGGAAAAAGCACACACCGGCTGGCTCTAGCACAGAGGCTGCTTATACGCGGGAGAGCAATGGCTGTCGGGAAGGCTGGGTAAGTCATTTCTAGCAGCTGGATTAGAAAGAGCTAACGGGAAGTTTTGAGGAGGGAGTGGAGACTTGGCTGTGGAGCCGCACATGTGGGCCGTGTTAGTGTGACTCAGGAAGGTCTGGCTGTAAAGCCGACACACTAGCACAGTTGATGCTGGTGCCTCTCTGATAATTGGAAGTACGCCCAACAAGAACTGGCATGGAGACAGTAGGACAGTTTCNGCTGCATGGGCACCATACCCCCGCATTTTCAGGGTGTCCTCCAAACACCAGCTTCNTTGTGGATAGGGGCTCCTATCATCCCTTGCTTTTCCAAGTTCTGACTTCATTCTCTCCAGGGCATTTTCTTGTAGTTTTCCTGGTACCTGGGGCTGCTGCTTCCTTTGCCATATTTAAGTTTAGGAATGAATGGGGGGGCTAGAAGTCCACAGCTGCCTGTTCACATTCAGAATGTTTTACTCTACTTTTTGGCTTCATAATTTATGAGCTATTTGAATTTGGGAAATCATCTGGGCGTCCCTAAATTGTTACCTCTTCATTTGTTTTTAAAATCTTTCCTATATAATTTAGATTATAAAAGGATCAAATGTCATAACTTTTGGATATGAGGATCTAATATGTTTGGATAAAATTGCATAGGTCTTACATATATTGAATATACTGATCTTTTTTAATGTGGGATTTATATTTGGTCTTTAATCCTCTTTGGATTGCTTTAAANATAAAAAATGAAGCTTATGATTATTAAAAAGATAAAAGGACTAGAGATGGTAGCTCAGTGGTAAAATGCTTGTCTAGCATATGCAAGAACCTGGCTTCAATCCCCAGCATACATGATCAAAAAAATAGAAATNCTATTGTATATTGCATAAAAAGAAAAATTTTAACAGTAAAGACTGCCTACTATCTCACCATGAGACTGAATTTTGGAGAGTTTACCCTTTGACTATGCATATGTTTATGAAGATACATATATTTTATAAAAAAAGATGGATCAGAGATACATTATTTTATAAGCTCCANTTTGAATTTCACAATGAGTTACAGATTGTATATGAATTAAGCAGTTTGCAAAAATATAAAGTATCTTGTAATGCTTCCTATTATTGTCATTATAATAGCTATGATTACTATTGAGCCAAAACTTCATTTTCCTAGACAATGATTAATTGCAAAACTGTATTTCAATATTTTAAAAATAGTATTATGATTAAATGAAAACAAACCAAAATGAAAATGTACAGCCTGCCAGGAGCTAAACCAAGAACATGAATCTCTGAGAAGGACATATAGATGTGAGTGTGTTAAAGCAGTGTGTGAATGAGTAGGGACCTGGGTTTTAAAGTCATTAAAATATTACTATTTTTTCTCATTAGATCACAGATTTAAAAAATTAAGCCTTCAAAAATACTGACAATGCGATGGTTTTCACAGCCGGACGGACTTAGGGATATGTCTATTTGGGAGAGTGTGGAGGTTAAGATATGGTCTCGTATAACCCAGGCTGGACTCCAACTTGCTTTGTAGCTAAGGATGGCCTTGAAGCTTCTACTTGTCTCTACCTCCTAAAGGGTACCATCTCCCAGTAGTGCTACCCTAAGGTCCACATGTAACATGTGGGTTCTTAGGGGACACTTCTCTAAACCAGAGCAGTATGGAAAACACAAATTCAAGAACAATTCCCAGGCATCATGTTGTTTTGTTTTGTTTCTCATGCTTAGAGATATCCATACAGACCATCATCTTATCTACCAGCACAATCCACGGTTAACTTTCTCTCCTCGAGTTCATTTACACCTCGACTACATCATCAATTCAGACACATGGTGGGTACAGTCTCTCAGTGGGGTGCAGTCCAAGTGTGTCTCAGTTGGGTGCAGTCCTCGGTTTCTCTCTTTCCATGTTACTCTGCGTAGCTTCCCTGCAGCCTGCATGTTCTTTTCAGTTCTTCCCTGACATTCGGCCTCTTACTGGAAGCAAATGCAGATCCTGAGAAATACCACATTCCCATACATCTCTCCTTTAATCTGCAACTTCCAAGCTGCTGTCCCTGAGGGAAAAGGCATGCCTAACAGTGGATGGAAGTTTAAGAGGGAAAAGACAGATTTAATGCCTTTACAAAAAGAGTGTACTAAGTCAGTGACGGGGGGACTTAGCTGGCCAGAGTGCCTGTGCCTCTTAGAAGAGGCCAGAGAGTGGAAGTAAGTCAAATCCTTCATGCTTTGCTTTCCAGTGTGGCAATGCTCTATGGCCCTCNGAAGGGAATCTGTGGACGCCTGATCTTTAAGTCTCAACTCAGAGCCTAGTACTGTAACGACTCTTCTTCTAGTCTGTGAGATGCAATCCCTTACTCATTGTAGTCAAGATCTTTGTTTGGTTAGGTAGGTTCGGTTTAAGTGCCTTTATTTAGTTAGTTTTATATACTATTCATACCCTAGAGGAACACTGAGGAAGGCACTTTTCATGCAGGGAATTCTAAAAGTAAGTTTGGTAGCATGCCTGAGGTCCTAGGTTCAANGCCAAAAAATGAAAATAAATTTAATTATTAAAAATACTAACAGATTTGGAATTAACAGCCCTAAGGATTGTTAAGTAAAACATTTGCCATTAGCCAGCAGTGTGAACAGTACCTTAGATTGGTATTTTAAATTAATTACTGGGTATATCTGTTTATAAGGAAGTTTTTCTGTTTTTTTAAAGATCTAACACCTATCATTTTGTTTAGTTGCATAAATTCCTTTCATAAAAACCAGTTTCAAGGTTTTCTGGTCTCATATCCATTTCTAAATTTGTTTTCCATTCTCTAAGCAAATAGCCCTGAGGAGAACTTTGTGGAGATTGATTAGAGAAACAGGTGACATAAAAACAGGAAAATAACTTTGGGTTTTGCTCATGGGCTCTAAAAAGTAATAACACCACATGAGTCTGATTAAGTTCTCACAAGATTAAAAGTATCCAGGATTGGCAAGATGGCTCAGCAGGTAAGGACGGTGAAGGTCTTTCTCCCAGGCTGCAAGCGAGGTCCCCTGCTCTGTCCTGGTTGTGTCTCACTCCGAGGTATGTGTGAACAGCTACATGCTGAGGGTCTAGTAGCCACTCTCTACATCAAAGCCGGAAGCCAAACTTNTCCAATGACTTTAGAGCAAGTTAAATAAACACCCACTAGGGAAAAGAGAAAAGGCTGAGGCCCAGAAAAATCTAGAAGTTTGGAACAATGTGAGACAGCAGACACTAGAGAACAACTCCCTCCACCCTAATGATCAGGGCCAGGGGAATGACTTCCCCAAGTTTCTCAAAACCCAGCTGTGATGGATGAAGCAATGCAAGAAAGGACATGCTGGCCAGTTCTGAGGAAGGTGGCCATCAAGAAAGCTCCAGCTGTGCATAGCTGCTTTGTCCAAAGGCTAGTTCTTCACAGGGCAACCCGAGAACTGGCCTTCCAGTGACCAAACAAGATGCAGTCATAAGAACTCTGCCATGGTCCTGCAAGATGTTCAGTGGGTAAAAGGTGTCATGCCTCGAAGCCTGATAACATGAGTTCAATCCCTGGGACCCACAGGATAAATGGAAAAAAACTGATGCTTCTGACACATGTGTGCATGCACACACACACACACACACACACACACACACACACACACACTACATAAATAAATGTATTTTTCCAATGAAAAGATAGAACCCTGTCACTCATGCATTCAGTAAAGTTCCAAGCATCTCAGTAAAATACAACTTCAAAAACTAGAAAACGTATGGCAAGGAGGTAGAAAGAAAAATAATAGCAACTGATAGGGTTCATATTCAAAACATTCTGTAAAGCTCCTGTGCACTTGGGCTGCCTGGTGAGATGGTTCAGCGGGTAAAGACACCCACCACCAAGCCTGACAACCTGAGTTTTGTCCTCAGGTCCCACATAGTGGAAAAAGAAAGCAGACCTAGAACTTATCCTCTGATCTCCATGTGCAGGCTGTGGAATGTACACGTGTGCACACATACACACAATAAATAAATAAATGTAAATTTTTAAAAGGCCTGTGTACTTGCTAACAATAGGCAGCCAATCTCAGCTTAACAAGAAATGCCTTCTGAAACAGTAACGCATGCATAAATGAATGGTTGACTGTAATATGTAAGATCTATAAATTGGTAATAAATGATATTTGAAAATATGATCAGACCAATTATAGCCAGATGTGGTGGTTTATCCCTGCAATCCCAATCTTTAAGAGGATGAGGCAGAAGGATTGCTTAGAGTTCAATGCAAGTTGGATCACATAGCAAGTTCCAGGCCAGACCCAGCAACAGTGTTAGATCATCTCAAAAAGACAACAACAAAATTAAGGCCAATTATGGTTTATGTTATAAAGATAATCTTGCAAATATTCTTCCTAGAAGAATTCAAAAGTTCAATTTAATTCTAATCTACCTTCCTGAAGACTTAGGAAACTGACACAGATTGTATACAAATGTATATATGTGTATGTATGTATGTATGTATATATATGTGTGTGTGTATGTATGTAAATATATGTGTATGTGTATATATGTGTGTATATATATGTGTGTGTATGTATGTATGTATGTAAATATATATATAATATATGTATGTAGGGGAAAGAGAGAAATTCATGTGAGAAAGAAGGCAGAGGGTAGGAGCAACATTTTGTCACTTTCAATGACAAAAATGAGCAGGAAAATGAACCAGGTTTGAAGACTCAACGAAATAATATTTAAAAAGACAGCAATGTGGGTGAGAAGAATAAATAAGGTCAAAGACCAGAACGGATCAAAGACATATAAAAATCCAGTACAAAATCCTTTATTGCTTCTCATGATTCAAAATTCAGATAACTCATGAGTTATTTCTACCTCAAGGGTTGCTGACAGAGCTCCCAGGCTGGGGCTGGAGCTTCCAAGATGGCTTGATTACATATCTGCATTTCACATGAGACTGGACTGTCTGGGGACTGGGGGAGCCTCTCTCTCTCTCTGTTCCTCTCCNCTTTGTCTTCCCACCCCACTCAGCCATTTGGTAATCTACCATGAGTTTCTTTACATGACAGTTATCACAAGAGAATGGAACAGAGGTCTGCCCCTTTTAGGACTCACAACAAATGCAAAATAATTACAGCTGCATTATTTGGCCAAAGCAAGTAAAAGAAGCCCAGATTCAAGGAAAGCTGTGACCCCAGCTCTTGGTTGAAGGAGTTTCAAGGGCTTAGAGAGACAGGAAGAAATGCTCGTGTCTACCTCTGCAGACAACTTGCGAGTACTTAGTTATTATGATACACACATGCAAACACATACAGACCTGGAGTCTGGTTTATCATGATACACATGTGCAAACACATACAGACCTGGAGTCTGGTTTTGCAGACTAAACAAATCAAATATTACTTTTCAAAGAAAATAAAGAATGCTCACCAACTCATTTATGGTGGTTAATTAACCTTGGTTCTAAATGCACACTAAACCAAGAAGGAGAATAAATCAGTCTTATTTTTAAAGCACAAAATACTTCAATAAAATATTACAGAAATTAAATCTATCAATATGTCAGATAAATGATGCATTGAATCCATGTTTATATGGGTTCACATCAGAAAACCCACTTCATGTTTAACAAAATAAAAAAGGAAAGAAAGAAACATCCCAACGGTGGAAGAATAGGGTTTTTCTATTATTCACAAAGGATTTATGAGTTCAAAGGACTCAGCAAAGAAAAATGAGGGTGAACTTCCTTAATGTGCCTGAGTCTACTGAAAACTTAGAAAAATCGCCTGAAAGGGAAAAAAATTGAGGTGTTTTCCATAAAGATAGG
Source organism: Neotoma lepida (assembly GCA_001675575.1). NCBI lineage: Eukaryota > Metazoa > Chordata > Mammalia > Rodentia > Cricetidae > Neotoma > Neotoma lepida. The sequence continues at coordinate 147,960 of LZPO01107990.1, read as the reverse complement.
AACATGATAAGAATCACCACAGTCAATGTTTCTATGCAGCATTGCCCCAGAAGCTCTAGTCTGGGTGGGGAAGGGAAAGGGAAGGAGAAAAGAAAAATGACATAGAAATTGGTGAGGCAGAAACAAAGTGTGAATTGTTTCCTGATAATGTTCTTCTTACTTGGAATCCCAGAGAAACTCTTCAAATAAATTAAACAACAGTATAATTTATACACCTGCATGATTACAACATAAAATTGTAATTTATAGAAACAGTTGGATGACAATATAAATTTCTTTATTTCCTTATTCAATAAGAAACAAAATGGAGCTGAAAAATCAATGATTGAAAAACTGCTTATGTGCACACAGCTATTGTCAGACCAAAACAAAACATCTTAACTTCAAATTAATTCTTTTTTTT
>LZPO01107990.1:135747-146622 GCA_001675575.1 Neotoma lepida | reverse complement strand
TGATGTCTTCATTTATCATGGTATCTCTTTCCTTGCTATCTTTCTGTGTCCCTGTTCCTACTCGAACCTCCCGTTCCCCTATGCTCACATCCTCCATCTTGTTGCTCTCTATTCCTCCCCCTCACCCCCATCAAATTAATTCTTGCAAACTAATGCCAAATGTTCTTCAGGAAAATTGTTGACCAGATAGGTGAATGTTTAGGAAAATGGAAAGGTGGTTTTTTTTTTTAATTTTAAAGACCATAGATCATAAAACAAAAAACTGATAAATTAGACTCCATCAAACATGTTACATGTTATTAGAAAGTCATAACATTTTACTATAAGCTGTAATAATATCCACAAATGAAGCCAAAGGCATTTCTCTCCATAAACAAAGCACATCTGTGTATCTAAAAGTCCACCTGACAAACTCTCCAATAGAGGTGTCAATAAAGAAGCAGGAAGTAGACAGAAGGACGTAGACACGGGGAAGTAGAGAGCCTGTGTAAGGAAACAGCTCCAGGAAGCATGTGGATAGAATCTAGCCTCCCACAACACAATAACTGCTATGAAAACAGCTGTGGTGTGATATATCGCAACCGTTGACCAGAAAACAACAGCCAAGGAAAGCCATTTGTGCTCTGCAGGCAGGCCCCTTTCCACACTGCTGTTAGGAATTGGCACTGCAGAACTAACCTCCCATCCAGATTTCTGTAGCATAATTTAACAGTATTAATTGCTTGGCCCGGTAATTCCATAGCTGTGTATGTCCTCTAGTATAACATAATTACACACCAAGAGACTCACACACAAATGTTCCTCATCATTGTATAGTTGTGGTTTGATAAGCTCACTATAACTTGAAAATACTGGAAGCCAAAAATGCATTTATCACACAAATAGGCAAATTATGCAGATGGTCATTTTTCAAACATGAAAATAAAACCACCAAATAAAATACCCAAAAATAAAACCAGACTAGAGAGAAGGCTCAGAGAGTATTTACCATGAAAGCATGAGGTCTTGAGTTCAGATCCTCAACACTCACACAAAAGCCAGGCCTGCGTNTTGGCACACATCTATAACCACAGCCCTGGGTTGGNGCAGGGAGCAGAGACAAGTGGATCCTGGAGACTGGTAGGCCAAACAGTTTAGCCAAAATGGTGAGCTTTAGGTTCAGAGAGAAATTCTGTCTCAAAATATAAGATGAAGAAACTGGGCGGTGGTGGAGCATGCCTTTAATCCCAGCACTCGGGAGGCAGAGGCAGGCAGATCTCTGTGAGTTCGAAGCCAGCCTGGGCTTCCGAGTGAGTTCCAGGAAAGGCACCAAAGCTACATAGAGAAACCCTGTCTCGAAAAACCAAAAAATATACACATACACATACACACACATACACACACACACACACACACATATATATATATACACATACACACACATACACACACACACACACACATACATATACACATGTTCATATACCACACACACATATTGACAACACAGAACTGACAGCTACCATCATGAACACGGTATTCAACTAGGAGCGAAGACTCACTATGACCGTTCAGCAATGGGAGATAATACTGTATCATACAACACTAGCCCATGAAACAGGCAAAAGTGAACATGAAGAGATGGCTCCTGATAAATGCNTTCTGATTTCACATCATTGTTAAATTGAAAACCCCTAAATCAAAGCATCATAAATCAGGATCCAGCTCCNTNTGTGCAAAGTTGCCCATAAACTTTCTCTCAACTCTAGAAATGAAAAATAGGCAAGAAATATGATATGGTTAAATAACCATTGATGGTTATTTCAAATTTGTATATGCATGAGGACATTTCCCCAAGAGTTTTATTCAAAAGGACCACAAGTTCAAGGCCAACTTTGACCACACAGCTTAAAATGAGTTTCATGTGGAGCTGCTGCTCAAAAGAGACAAGTGGAGTACCATGCCAACNAGCTCTGTGACCTGCCTCCCAGTTCCTGACTGCCCAAGTCCACTTGTCCACCGTGGCCATAGCAACTCTTACAAAGGAAAACATTTAACTGGGGCTGGCTTACAGTTCAGAGGTTTAATCCAAGAACCTTATCTCTAGGAATCCCGAAAGACAGCCTGGAAAACTGNGGATGGGGAGTGCTATATAATGTTAAAAGACTTTTGAATATATACTTTGAAAACTTTGTAAATATGAATAAAAAGCTCATGGAACCTGTGGTGGTTTGAAGGNAAATGGCCCCCGTAGGCTCATAGGAAGTGGCACTATTAGGAGANGTGGCCTTGTTAGAGTAGTTATGACCTTGTTGGAGGAAGTGTGTCACTAGGGACAGGCTTTGAGGTTTCAGATGGCTAAGCCAGTTCCTGCTGCCTGCCAGTCTGGATGTAGAACTCTCAGCTCCCCTCCAGCACCCTGTCTGCCTGCACACCACCATGCTTCCCACCATGACAATATTGGATTAAACCTCTGAACTGTAAGCCAGTCCCAGTTAAATGTTTTCCTTTATAAAAGTTGCCATGGTCATGGTGTCTCTTCACAGCAATAGAAACCCTAACTAAGACAGAACCACATAAAAGTTAATGTACAGATTTATATGATCTCAATTAGATAGATAAATGTATATGAATATCCAGTGATTGGATGGCTCTTTGTTATGTCTGTACTTTTCAAAATTCTTTTAGTAAGGCTATGTGTTCCTCCCATAATTAGGGAGAGGTAGAAAATCATTAACACACATGAATATATTTCATTCAAATCCTTTAATTATGTGCATCTACAGGGGGAAGTCTTGGAATTTTAAGAAAACTTTTTATTAGAAACAGCTAAGGAGCTCTCCAACAATCTACCTCTGGGACATTTATCTTCAGTCTTATTCAGAGCACATATGAAATCAATTACAGCCCCCAACTGGCTTAGGGAGCCTCTGTGTGCCTGCGGCCATCTCCNCAGCAAATTGCCTCAGCCGTGGTCAAAATCAAAATTTCTCAGTTGCCTTGGTTGACCTAGAAATGTTTTATGTAATTTGCTATTATCTGGAAGGAAAACAGTTGTTAGAAAATAAATCTCTTTTTTAAATTTGTAAGTGTTGCCAAGAAATATCCTTCATCATTTAGACATGCCAGAAAAAAATCCAGTAAATAAATGGAATCTCCAAAATGAATTCTAAACATCACTATTCATTAATCTCTAGACACACAAAGTGAAGAAGAAGAAGAAGAAGAAGAAGAAGAAGAAGAAGAAGAAGAAGAAGAAGAAGAAGAAGAAGAAAACAGTGCTTTAAAGAGTTAATGAATAACGATATTTGATAATTAAAAAATTAAGAATAAATAAGTGAATGGATAATGACAATGTTATAATCATTTTTAAGATGGGTAGAAAAATAAGAGAGGTGTTTTTCACAATAAAAGCAAAACCAAAAAAATTAGCTTCTAGTTATGATTACTCTTCTCTTTGTATTTTATTAATATTTTTGAGACAGGCTGGTCTTGAACTCCTGAACCTCCTGCATCCTCCTGCCAAGTGAGTGCTAGGCTTGCAGGCATATAAGTACGGCACATCCTAGACTTGGCACATGGTAAGCAAGCACTGACGAACTGAGCTATGCCTGCAGGCAGGCCATGGTCACTAGTNTCAAAAGGGCCCANTGGCCTTAGGCAATTTGCCCATTTGTCTGTCTATAGCTTCTTCACTCCCCATCTCTCTAAAATGACTGGCTTGAACCTTTTCTCTTTCTTCAAACATCCATCATCCTCAAGTCTCAGGAGATGATCTTCCTTCTTTTTTCNCTGAGAAAACAGAATCAACCAAAAGATGTCTGCTTGTACCTTGCCCATCAAATCCACTGACTTTCTGGTATGTGTGTCTTGCTTCTCTTCCAGCCCTCCTCTGTCTGAGCCATCCAACTTAGCCGTAGATGTCATCCTTCTTGCCATTCCAGGGAATAGCCCTGCTCCAATTCTTCCCTCTTTGTCCTGCACCCTCACTTTCTGTAGAAATAGCACCAGAGGCTCTTTACAAAACAACCCTCACTCAATCTCCTCATTCTCCATTCGCCCTAAGCAGCCACAGTACATTNCTGCCTTCCTTTAGTGCAAAGCCACAGAAGGTTGCCTGTCTGGGCGTCTCGAGTTCCACTCTTCCCATATTGCTTCCACACAGTCCTCACAGCCTTTCTTCCCAACCACACCAATGACAGTATTCATAACACCCTTCTCTACCTCTNTCACTCACACTGCATCCAGCACACTGCTTGCACTACCACCATTTAGCATACCATGGCTTTACTCACTCTTGTATCCATCTATCCAGCCCAACTAGGTTGTACACGCCAAGCAATGAATCACAAGGGCCCAGAAAAAGGTCTGGCAAATAACAGGTACCTAGTAAATGTTTGTTTAATGGATGGTTAAGGAAAAATAAACCACGGTACCTATGGCTGAGTATTGTTAAATTGGANCACAGGTTACTTTATTTTTTAAATCATGGGCCCCATGGCTTCATGCTACAGCCTGGATCTCTGATAGGGGTGATTGAAATAGATAGNAGTCTCGTGAGTTAAACAGAGTCTACAACAAAAATAAATGGGGAGAGNTGAAGCCNTGAAATCATCAAAATAAGCAGTACATTATGGAAATTGCTTCAGCTTACTCAAACGTGAGTAATGAGGCACTCTCGGGCATCTATTCCACAATCCAGAGCAACAAATGAAACAGCCACACCCTGGAGACGGCCAGAACAGACCTGAGAGCTCCAACTTCCATGTAAGGAGTTTAGCAGATTCTCTCAGAGCTACAGATGAGGGCTACAGAAACTTAAAAGCAGTCAGTACCTGAGGCTGGTACTAGAAGGGGCCCCCACCACACGCATAGGATTTCAGCTCAAATGGCCTGATCAGCATCCTTCATCTTTATAAAGCACAGCCCTTCACATCTCCACAGCCTCTGGATCTCAGCAGCAATTCTACAACGCAGCAGAAGGCACCGAGCCTAAGAGGATAATTATCTGGAGCAACAATCTGATGTCACAAGATAAAAGACTAAGTTCCATTCAGCCTCTCTTTTGTGAGCAGACAGATCATCAATTCANGTGTTTTGGAAAGGTAACCCTGTCTCTCTAGTTGCAAATATTAAAAACTGTCGTTGAAAAGGTAAAACTTCAGGGGCGATTTATTTGATGGAAAAGTTCAATCTCCAATCATGTCAGATAAATGGGATGCTNGTGTACTTCTCCAGAGGACTAAAAAAAAAAGAGAGAGAGTCACGATAGATGGTCTCGATGTTTATTTATATATTCAACTCATATGGAAGGTATTCNAGAGTCAGTAAGTATCTCATCTCTGTTACCTTGGAAACAATATCTGATGTCAGTACAATTCACTGGTCCAAAGAATGAAAGGTGGCTTAATTTATTAGTTCTGTGATCTTCTAAAGAAATAAATCAGGGGACCATGGAGACACCCCTGCATGAGAAAATGAATCCAGATCCCTAGCACAGTGCATAGTGCACTATGCAGGGCATAGTGGCAGGCACTACCCTGTGTTCTCAGACATGGGGAACAGGGATAGGAGGATCCTTGAGGCTCACTGACCACTAGTGTAGTTAAATTGATGAACTTTGTCAGTGAAAGACCCTATCTCAAAAAGAAAGAAAGAGAAGGGAGAGGGAAGGGAAGAGGGGAGGGGAAGAGGGGAGAAGGAGAGGTTCTCTCTCTCTCTGTCTCACACACACATACACACACACACACACACACACACACACACACACACACACAACCATTTTGTGATGAGACATACATTTTTTTTTAACTACCAGGCTGATTTTCTAAGCTTACCTGTGTAATCTTAAGAATGGAAACAAACTGGCATTCCGATGGTCAGGCTCTCTACAAGCCAGAAAGAAAGAGAAATAAAAGCTTAATATTAGGATTTTTCTCCTTTTTTTCCATCCTCATTAGCCCTCTGCTNTCAGATTCCAGTGTTGGCAATACCACGGTGTCTTGGAGCTTGTTTTTGTCACACATGTAAAGATTTATTTAACTTGAAAGCCCTCCCCAGTTCATGTGTGCGCAAACTGTAACGGAGTACCTTATCACGTGTTTCTCATTAGGGATCAGCACACACAGCCTTCCAAAGAATAGTTATTATTCCAGGATGGAGGTTTTGCCCAGGCTTTCGAAAGGCACACTCTAGATCTTAAGAAACTTAACAAAAACTCTGTTATTTTTAATCAGCAAAGGGGTGTGTTCAAAGTTAAGATGTGGAGAACAGGCTTTTCTCTAGAAAACGGGGCAATACAACACTTGAAAACCAATTCTGCTTCAGCCCTGAGCCGGATTCAAAGCTCTGTGGCAGAGAGCAGTACACAAGAAAAACATAATCTCTTTCTTCCGTACTCACTTCTCCAACGATCATGTGAAAAACTTTTATCAACTGAATTTTATGTTTGTGGGGAAGAAGTGTTCCCCGAATGTCACCGGGATCGTCACTCTGCCTCCTGGACAAATGTTTCCTGAGTTCCTAAAATATTATACTCACCCGTATGAAACTCTGCTAACATGTTAGAGAAATTAACCCGAGAGTTCTGGCTCCTCAAGTGTGGATTCTCCCCTTACTATCCTATTGACGTTGCCCTGTTAATTTCCACACACCAAGAATTCCTCATCNGAAAAGTAAAAGCATAGCTTGCGTCACTGGGCTACTACAAGATAAGAGAGCTAGGTGTGGTGGCGCCTGCTTTTAATCTAAGCACTTGGGAAGCAGGGGCAAGTGGATCTCTGCATTCAAGGCCAGCCTGGTCTACATAGTGACTTCCTGGCCAGCCAGGACTGGTATCGAGGCCCTGTTATCCACAGTAATGGATGTGAAGCACATTGCACACAAGAAATGCTAAACACTGTTATCCAGCACTTTAATTATGAATGAGACTGTGATCACAAGTCACATAACTTGTTGTGGATCAATGTGATTGCCCTTGCTAGCACCACGCACAGTCTTCCTTCTGAAATACTCTATGACAACAGGAGGGATGATGATGAGTTCCAGCTTGAACTTAGACTTCTCTAAGACAAGAAATGTTATGCTCCCCACTTTCCTATTTGACCTAAACTCACTTCTTACCAACTCACAGAGACACTGGAGAAGGAAAGGATGAAGAAACGTGATGACAAATAGAAAGACGTTCTTCAGAATTTGGAAATGTGGAGCATGTGTCAGGAGACATGGACCAGGCTAACACAAAAATAAGATATGAAGAAGATAGGATGTAGCTCAGGGGTGGAGCGCTTTCCTAGCGTGCACCAGGTCCTGAGTTCAAACCCCAACACTGCCAAAAAGAAAACTAAAGAAGTAAATACAGAGAACTCAAAGAACACTCCTGCCAAGTGAGGAAAAATTAATCCTGATACACACATGTACATGTACACACACGCGCGCGCGCGCACACACACACGCACACACACACACACACACACACACGCACCAGTCATTGGCATAGTGTAATGATGGAATAGTCCAGTCCCCACTATCCATTCCTTCATCTACTTAGAACATACTGCTGCCCCCTCCTAGTTGTAGTCAAAAAGAAATAGTGAACAGAATGTAAACATAACCCTGTATATTAAAAACTAAAAANACTAAAAAGGAGGTGTGGAGTAAATTCAGTGCATACTGAATTCTTCTCTTGTCTTCACCCAAATCCTGTCCAGAAAGGAGGATTCAGTACCTGCTGCTTTCCTATGAGCTTGACAAGCATGTTTTAGCAATTATAATCAATGTCTGACCTTGACATGAGAAAATGTTATTTCTTCAAGTTAAAAAGAGTCTGCAGTGGCCCTTTGTGGTACTTTTCCATCCCCCCATAATTAGGCCTTTCTACCTCGTTTTTTTTCCCTTCTTCTTTTTTCTCCTTTTACTGCAGGATTTATAAAATCCTTTGAAACACGTTGTTTCCAGATGGAGGTCCCAAGTGCCCTGTCATTTACTTCTTGTCCAGGCACTGAGCAGATGGAATTACACAAGTTCAGCTGTATGAGTCCACCCTCCAATGCCTTCATTAAACCCCAGGATTTTAAAGAGTCTGCCCAGTTCCTGGCAGGGACCTTTCCTTACTTCCACCCCCAAGCTGTAAATTACTAGCTCATTAGACTCAATTGTAAATGATTAGGTGTCTGGAATGCACTTTCCTTTCCCTGAGGCCTCCTTGGAGTAATTACTGCACCACAGGCCTAGCTACTTAACTCCACCAATGGAGGTTCTGAGTCGCTTGCAGAGGAAGGAGCTTTTATTTTTCTTAGGGTATTAAAACTCTANTATCATTCAGCTCCAAAAGCAGACGATTTGTGACCATCCATATTTCCCCACTGAACAGTCCGTCTTTTAACAGGAGAGAGCTGTAATCAACAGGCCTTTTTTTAATTTAGAATTTATTTTTCTCTCCACCACACAAGCAGTTGAAACTGCAGAGAGAGAGAGAGAGGAGAGAGAGAGAGAGAGAGAGAGTTCTGAGCATCAGTTTTAAAGGCTACAATGGGCACTTTTAGTTTCCAAGGTGATGACTAACTATCTTGAAATTTCAAGTTTTCTTTTTTGAGAAAGATAAATAACAGTAACTGGGGATTTTTTTTTTTTAATTCCTGTTCACCCAGTTCTGATTCTTTGATGAGAATTTTTTTTTTAAGTACTCAAGACCTTGCTGAGTTTGGAAAGGTGATGACTAAAAGATTGGGAAGGGGTGTGGAGGAGGGGCTGTCACATTGAATAAATAATCTAGCTGTAGTTCCCAGCCTGCTTGCCATCATTTTAGCAGAGAAGGTAAAACTAATATTCCCTGAGGGGCGAGAGTCAGAAGGTCAGTCCTCTTTCCTGCTGGAGTTTGTACCTCGGGAGTTGACTCATAGGCTAGCATCTGAAGACTTTCCTTGCACCAGTTTGGGGCTTCTCTGCCTCTTGTTTCAAGTTAGTCGGCTGTGCTTCACCATGGCCCGGGGACGTAAGGAAAGNTACTGACAGNANAGAGAGAAAGNGAGAGCCATGGACACTGTGGCTTAGCTGAGGCCAAAGAAAGATTCGAAGCCCAGCCCAGCAGAGAGAGTGCTGGTTCCCACCATGTGGAAGTGAGCAATTCNGGAGGTAGAGAATGAAGCAGTATCCTTCATCCCCAGCTTACCCGTTGCCCAGGCGTGTGCTGTCGGATGTTGTCCTTGATACTAAAGGATACTCATCCATCCTCGTACAGGAGATCAGAGGAGTGAGCTAAACAGCTTAAGTGTCCATTTGTTGACATTCACTGTGTCTATGGAGGGGAAAAAATAGCTCATCTGAAAACTGCTTGGCAAGACTGGTCTCTAAGTGGGATGACTGGATATAACTACAACTGGCTAAAATTGGAATAAACAGGTATAATTTGACCACGGCTCCTCAACTAGCACCTCGGAATTAACAGGACTGTAGGAAAGAGATAATGGAGCTACTTCTCAGAGAAAGCAGAGAAGTGAAGCGTTATTCAAATCACAAAGTGAGATACAGGAAAAAGAGGGCGATGACTCTCCTTTACACTCACAGCATAGCATAGATTTGGCTTCGCAAGGGCTTTGGGAATGCAGTGTCACTCAGGTTAGGGACTTGGGAGGTTGTTCTTGCTGATATCATGGTGGACACCAGCCATAGTTACACTCTAGATGTTTCACAAATGTCAGATTTTCAGAAGGATCCACTAGATAGAAAAATACAAAATAAAGTAAGACACCAGAGAAGTAGTCAAGGAAACCCTGAAAAATGTGGGTATCACTGGTCAGCCTCCAGCAAGTTCCATGGAATGTATTACTACAGAGTTTCTACCCACTGAGTCCAGCAAAATCAACTTATACAAAGAAACATCAAAATTAGAAAAAAAATTAGCTAGTGAAGTCCTTTGAATTACTATAAAAGCAAGATTCTCCAGTATCTCAGGTTAACTTCTCTAGGCAATTCATTCTTTAGCAAAAGTCTTTATTCATCTTACAATTAACCCATAAAAGCAAGATGATGGAATAAAAAGTGGCAGTATTCACCTTTCTGACAAAACCAGTGACATGCCGTCAGAATAGCTCACGGAGAATTCTAGAATGTAGCACAAGTGCAACACAAAATCAGAGGATGAGGACACAGGGACCAGTGAGGGATCCTTAGCTGTGCCGCTACCTTGTATTCAGGGGTGCTTCCCAGCCAGCCAGACTTCACTGAGTGGGAAAGAATGGTCAGAAGGATCTCAGCAGTCCCCACAGGCTTCACAGATGCTGACTTAGCTGACTGGACTGTTGAAGATCGTGCTACTGGATGCTCCCTGAAACCAAAGTCACCACAATCTACCCAACCCTGACACTCCTATAGGTGGAAGTCCATGCCAGAGCCAGGCTGTAAGGTCTGGAAGACATGACTGCTCTATCAGATACACAGGCGTTTATACAAAGCCACAGAAACAAAGGACAGCAGGACAACATAACACGGCAGCAGAACCATCTCCAGTAAATGACCATCCCCCCAAAGAAATGGAGATCTATGACTTGCTTGAAAAGAAATTAAAAATAATTGTATTAGGGGAATTACAAANAAAAAAAGAGATAGATGATGCANTGACCTCTAGAAAATAAGACGTGAACGAAGCCAGAAATCCAAAGAGAGATGGAGATCATTACAACANGAGAAAATGAGCCAAATACAGATCCTGGGACCGAAAAACACAANGACTAAAGAACACAGCAGAGATTTCAACACCAGATCCAACTGAGCAGAAAACAATCACCTATGAGCTTCAAGACAGGCCTTTTGCCCCTGTCCAGACAGGGCACAAAAGAAAAGCTCATGAAAAAGAATGATAATGTATGTGAGATGAGGTCCTAGAGCGGAAAGGAGATG
>LZPO01107990.1:102031-125740 GCA_001675575.1 Neotoma lepida | reverse complement strand
TCTTCCCCCTCTCTCCTCCTTACAGGAGACCTTTTAACCCCCCTCTGGATCTGCAGGAGGCACCGGGTCTGGTTACTCTCCTGCCCACTAATGAAGGCGGCTCTTTAAATCCTACTGATGGGAAAGTCATCAGCTCCAAAACTCAGGTTTAATTTTCTGGTTTGGATTCTGTATTGTTTTCAGTTTTTAACTTCCTGGAAATTGGGATAGTTGATAAATGAAACTTTGCAGCTTAACTGGAAAAGGTCTGGGTTTTTTTTGGGGGATGAGGGGGTTGTTTTGTTTTGATTTGTGTGTGTGTGTGTGTGTTGTTGTTGTTGTTGTTGTTGTTGTTGCTGCTGCTGCTGCTGCTGCTGTTTGTCTGTTTTTACTTGATTGGCTGGTTGGTTGCTTATTTCTATATTTTCCATACTGGAACATAAAATAATGTATTCACTGTCATCTTTGGTTTAGAATATACATAATACTGCAATTCCAATGATGGAGACTAATGAGGCAGAGGGATTTTATTTGCAATGTTTTGCTTTCTCTTGTCTTCATTCTAAAGACGTCTTGGCTTTAGGGAAGACCTAGAAAGAAAGTCCCCAAGGAACTGAACTGTGTTCTATGAGAATTCACGTGAGTGGCATAGAGCCAATTCCATTGGTCCCTTCCCACGTGGGAGAAAGGTTCCCCCCGCACACACCGGGGGAATCACAGCGAGGAGCTCACTGGCCTGTGTAAGCACCCAGAATCTCCAAATAGGAAAGACAGAGTGTGCAGCCTCTGTTCCTGAAGGGCTGGGGCTGGGGCATCTGGTATGAGCAAGAGAAGGCAGGAGAAAAAGACAAGAATCATACAGAAGGGTAACGCAGGAGATGGGNTGGAAGACACGTCTTNGGTAGGTGCTACAGTCACAAGATCAGCCCACATTTGAAAGGAAATAGACACCCGAAGGCTTGCAAACTGTGCCACCCTGGAGTCCTAAAGCCACCTACTATGTGTCCTGAAGAACTCTGGCCAGGCCCAGCCAAGAATTCCCACAGCACTGACAGGAATCCAACCCATCAAGAGCATTTCCTCAACAGCAGACAGACAGACACCCATGCCTGAGCAAGGCCACCCATAGGATGGTAGCAGCATGCAGCAAAAAACGAAACCAAAGCACCAATGGACTGCCCTGCCTGCTGGTCCACCGGGCTCTGGGAAGTAAGGCTGACACCCTCTGGATTGAGTATGCGCCTGTGTTCATCNAGAGTTCACTGAAAGCTAAGTCACTTGTCAATCTCTGTGTTCCCTGTCACTAGAGCCACCCATTTGCCTATCAATCTAAGGACTTTTTATAGATCAGGCATCACAGAGAGGAAAAAAAAAAACTTAAGTGTGGTGATATATTGTGTACCCTAATAAAATTTGCCTGAAGATCAGAGAGACAAAGGAACAAAGGTACAAAACAAAGTCCTCTATACCTCTAGGACTCTTCAGCCTGAAAAGGGTTCAGTTCCTGTTTCCTCACACCTTATATACCTTTCTCCACCCAGCCATCACTTCCTTCTTAGTGCTGGGATTAAAGGCATGTGTGCTTCCCAAGCGAAGGAATGAGATCTCAAGTGCTGGGATTAAAGATGTATGCCACCACTGCCTGGCTCTGTTTCTCTCCTAGACTGAATCAATCTCATGTAGTCCAAGGTGGCTTTGAACTCACAGAGNTTCAGCTGGATCTCTGCCTCTCGAGTGCTAGGATTAAAGCTGTGTGCCACCACGATCTGGCCTCTATGTTTAATCTAGTGGCTTGTTCTGTCCTCTGATCTTCAGGCAAATTTTATTAGGGTACNCAATATATCACCACACTTAAGTATTCCCAATAACCAATGAAAAGCTGTGATTATTTAAAAGAAACAGAGTCATAGAGATAGAGGCTTAAAAGAAATTATCCAGAGACTCAGAGCTCATCAAGTAGGGAATTAAAGATGCAAACCCAGGTCAGTCCGACTTGAAAACTCGTCTTCTTTCACATTATGCTGACTGCCTTAGACGAGACAGGAAATGTCATGGGAATACACTGTCGGGTCAAGTTAGTCAGAACTATTAATATTAATACAACTCTGTCATCCACAAGGACTGTTTTCTGTCTAGATTAGACAATATAATCTATGTTTAGAATATACAAAGGAAATATCAGCTGAACATCTGGTCATTGATTCCAGGGACTCATAAGCCCCCAAATTTTCTTGGGTTCTCCAAAGAATACCTTGATTGTGGTTGCTCTGTAAAGAAGCCAGGAGAATGTGTCTCTCAGAGTTTATTTCCATGTGTAAGTGAGGAAAGGTAGAGGGACTTGTTACTAAAGCCCTCTACTAAAGAGTTGCTGGAGTCATTCTAGAACCTTCTGGATACTACTCCTTAAAGCAAAGGAGAACTCACACCATTACTTTCATTTTGCAATGGTTATATTTTTAGTGTAAAATATGATACAGTTTTGTATGTACTAAGGATTATAAATAAGAACACACATACTATTTGTTTCCTGAAGTGGCAGGAACTGTTCCAATTCAAATGGCTGTACCTCCAGCCACTACTGTTAAGGATAGTGCCACACACAGGAACAGTTTTCTGTCATTCTTCATCTGGTCAGCATTACATCCTGAGTGTCCCCTTGGGACAGGCCACAAAAGTCTTGNATAAGGACAGATTTATTAAGGATGAAATGAATACAACACACTCATGAATATAGAACAAAGCTGCTCCTCTGCCTCTTTGTCCATAAGGGAGAGATGGGGAAGGTCCAAACAAGGTCACTGAGCCATGGCCTCAGGAAGCCTTCCAAAGTCCAAGGGGCAGCNGGACCTTCCCCAACAGATTCTTAAAGGGCCATGTGTCTTCAGAGAAGACCACACCCANTGGGCCAACCCACTCCAATCCATTGGTCATTAGACTGAATGGCAGAATTCCCACAAATATTTCCCCCTTTTTTTTCTTTAAGATTTATTGATTATGTGTACAGTGTTCTGCCTGCATGTGTCCTTGCAGGCCAGAAAAGGGCACCAGATCTCATAACGGGTGATTGTGAACCACCACGTGGTTGCTGAGACTTGATCTCAGGACCTCTGGAAGAGCGGTCAGGGCTCTTAACAACTGAGCCATCTCTCCAACCCCAGATTTCCTTTTTTTTTGTCTAAAATGAAAAGGAATGTTTTTAAATCCTAACATAATAAAAACTATATACAATAAGAATAATTATCAACTATTGTCCAGAGAAAGAAAATTTAGTAATCTTAACAAGGAATAAAACTACATACAACAAGAACAATTATCAAGAAAGAAATCCATCCTAAACATCCAGACTATCCATAATAGGCAATTTTTATAGAGATTACTCCAATAGCTGTCCTTTCCTGAAGAATCTGAGTTACGTACCTAATATGTCCTTAGCTAAGATGCAGGAGTATTGTAACTGTAAATATATAGTCTTCAACCCCATCAAAGATCTAGGAAANAAAATAATATTATCTGAGTAAGCAGGAAGTGCAAGCAAGTGACTTCCACCCCCCCCCAAAAAAAATGCAAGGATGGACAGAAATAGCTGGCTGCCTGGACAATCATCTAAGTTTTTCTGTAAAGTTCGGGCATCCAACTTTGGCTTATAGGCCTAGAATATCTGACAGACCTTTTTCAGAAGCAGGAGAACTTGAGGGACTGTCCTACTCTGTCTTGGCAAAGTTCAGCAGTTGCTTTTCTTTGTGTCCTGCTTCTCCAGATTGGACAGAGTACTTACTGCCAGCAGTCAAGGCAAGGGCAGTTTCTTGCCCAATAGGCCAGTTTTGCCAAGAAGAAAACAAACTCCATATGGAATGTCTTCAGTGCCCATCATCCTCTCGGGAATAGATCAGTGCTGCCAGGAGCAGACGTGTCTCANGTCAGAAGAATTCTAGATTATTAAAACATTTTAAATGCCATATTCTGTAGGCCTTTGAAGTGTTTGAAGATTACCTATCTATTTGGAGTATATCTCTGCACAGCTAGAAAACCTAACTAACATGACCATAAGTTTGACAAACATGGGTGACTATTAACCTGTAATTCTTATTAACCTATGTGGTTTAAGGACTAAAGCTTCACACTATAAAAATGAACAAGCTGTATAGGTAATACCTTATGTAAAAATAGAAATAGATGTACAGTATAAGGACAATAACTTCAAAACTGTGACAATATACAAAAATATCTTAACCAGAGATAGAAATGTATAATGCAATTTGACAAAATAATGTTAATTTGNATCAATATACAAAAATATCCTAAACATAAGTANAAACATATATACAGTATAAAAAAATAACTTTACAGTTGTATCAATATACAAAAATATCTTAAATAGAAGTAGGAACATATATATTAATTAAAAGTAATATTGAATTTCTATCAATATGCAAAAACCCATACCAATGTAAATTATTTAAAACTGATAGTTGCTTTTTTAGTTTACAAGTAGATTTAATAATCTACCTTTTAATCCTATCATATCTATCTCCCTTTTTCCTACTTCAAAGGAGGTCCCTGAGCCTAGTCTCTATTATTCCACCCCAACCCTAACAATTTATTACCAATCTCTATTATTCCGCCCCCAACCCTAACAATTTATTACCAACCCCCTACAGATGACAATTATCTATAACACTGAGAAAATCCCCCAAACCATCCTCCCTGCCTATTGAGAAAGTGGTTGTGGTATTTTCAGAATTACTTCCTGCTGTCTGGGGGTTGATGGTGTCTCTATGGGACCCTGTAAGGACTAAAACAATGGTTAAGTCTTAGGAAAACTAGCTGCAACATTTGTAGCCAGTCTCTGAGTAATGGGTAAAACTTATCTGAAGTTCTGGCTGGAGTGGTGCAAGAGGGTGGACGATCTCAGCTAGCCACCTCAGAATTGTCTTGAGCAGTTTATAGTCCAAAACCAATCTTTGGGTGGTGTTTATTGGCTTAATGGCATTATAGTGATCTAGGGAGTGTCATTGTTGTGGGGTCCCATCATCCTTTTGGAGACTTTAGAGATCAGTGTTAGGAAAATTTATTGTTCACTGTGGAAAACTTAAACATCNTTAATACCAAAATGGAAAGTTTAAATTATAAGATAGTAATACACCTAAAGAAAAGTTTTAAAGAGTCTAATTAAGTTTGAGGAGAAAGAGATTTATGATAACAATAGTCCCTAGGTTTTGGTTATTTTCTGTCCCATACCAGGTGGCTCTTCTGATATGAGACAGAGACTACGAATTTTTTTTTAACAACATGCTTGGGTTTAGAGAAGCAGAGAGCCACACTCCAACTCCAAAGCCAGCTTTAGTTTTTAATTGAGTCAGGACAGCACATATTTTGAGAGGTAAAGAAATTTTACTCTATAGGAGTATTTATACCATCATGCCAGATTGTTTCTTTTCTTGGTAATTTTTTAGGGTAGTTTCCCCTCCTTTTTCAGATGTCTGTCTGTCCAAAGGTCCTTGATGTTCTTAAAATGGATATTTTTATTTTCCTGTAAAGAGNAAAACAGAAGCTTGCCCTGACCCTAATTTGTTGAGTTTTTCCTTTGACATGTTGAATCACCATATCAGTTGATGAACAATCACTTCTCCTAATCAAGAAGTCTCTCCTATTCAAAACGAATCTATTAATTTTGATGGTATCCATAGCTTACCTTCTTCTGTGGAAAGAAAAGCAAAACCTCTTCCCCAAAGTAACACATATCCTGGCTTCCATTTTGAGGTCAACACATCTTTAAAGTACACAGGCTGATTTAATTCACTAGTTTTTTTTTTCTATTGTCCAATGTCTCTCTGCAGCTGTTGTTCCTTTCTCATTAGCATTTTAAAAATTTAAGGTTAATAAGGCATTAGGTAATCTGTCTCTGGGGGTCTTTATTACCCGTTTCTGTTCTTTTGAAGTGTAATTAGATCTTTCAATGACTGCTTGTCCTGTAGGATTATGTGGTATACCTATAATATGTTTAATATTGTAATATGTAAAAAATTGTTTCATTTTACTAGAGACATATATTGGAGCACTGTCAGTCTTAATTTGTACAGGTGTAACCATGATGGTCATGACTTCTAATAGATGTGTAATTACAGAATCAGCCTTTTCAGAACTCAAAGCAGTTGTCCATTGAAATCCTGAATATATACCTATTGTATGGGGTACATATTTTAATTTTCCAAATTTGCAAAAATGAAACACATCCATTTGCCAAATCTCATTTCTTTGAGTACCGTTCAAGTTACTTCCTGTAGATAGTGGAGTTTGATTATACAAGGAACAAGTAGGATAGTTTCATATAATTTCCTTGGCTCGTTGCCAAGTAATAGAAAAATCCTTTTTCAAACCCTTGTTATTGACATGGTGTTTTTTATGAAATTCTGAGACCTCCCTCACATTTCCTACTAATAACTGATCAATTTCATCATTACCTTGTGCTAGATGGCCTGGCAGACCCATATGGGGTCTGATATGTGTTTTATATATATGGGATGATTTCTATTCCTGATTGTTTCCTGTATTTGTATAAATAATGAAGTTAATTCTGATTAATCAGGAATAAATTCAGCAGTTTCAATGTACAAAACAACTCTTTCTGCATATTGAGAGTCAGTAACTTTATTGAGAGGTTCTGTAAAGTCCATCAGTACCATCAGAGTAGCATATAATTCTGACTTTTGGACAGAATCATAAGGGCTTTGAGTCACCTTACTTAAATTTCCTGATTTGTAATCTGCCTTTCCTGATTTATTTGCATCAGTATAGAATGTAGGGGCTCCAAACATTGGTGTTCCCCGTACAATGTGAGAAGGGACCCAACTGGTTCTTTTTATGAATTGAAGTCTCTTGCTTTTGGGATATCTGTTACTTATCTCTCCCGAAAATCTACTGCAAGCCCTTTGCCAATGTTCATTTTCTGCCCACAAAGAGGAAATTTCGGCATTAGTGAAAGGTACTACAATTTTTGTTTGGTCAATTCCTGTCAATTGACAAAGTCTTAATTTTCCTTTTAGAATCAACTCAGAAACATTTCCCACATATGTCTTTAATTTTTTCCTCCGTTTGTGTGGTACAAATATCCATTCTAAGATAATATCTTCCCTCTGCATTAAAATCCCTGAAGGGGAATGCGTAGAGGGTAATACAACCAGAATGAAATCAAGTTCCGGATCCAAATGATCCACACAACACCTAGCCATTACCAGTTTCCACAATGTGCCAAGGTTGTTACTTGGGTATAAGCCACCAGAAATTCTAATCATGGCACTGAGGAGAATAAAAGCCTAAAGGGCTCACCTGCTAACCATTGTAGAAGAAACAGTAACCAAAGCCACCATCCAGGATTAGGGTGTGTTGAAGAGGCAGCAGAAAACCCAAAGCATTATATCAAAAGCCATGAGTAAAATAACAAAAAACTGAAGACATCTACCCCAAATACTAGAAGATAAAGGTTAAGATAATTAGGAATTTAGAAATATACTGAGATAATGAGAAGGGAGAGATTTTCATGAATAGGGTGATTAAGTAATTCATCATTCAATTGGAACACTTGACAAGTTACATTAGAACAACAATTATAAATGGGGGAATTCCCAGGGCAAGTGAGATAAATAATTGCCTTATGTATATATCATAGGCAATCAAGAAAACCCAAAAGCATAGCTCCCATGAGTCTGCAAACATCTTGGGTATTATTGCATTGGCAATCATTTTGTCAATACCTACACTAATGGTGATATCATGGATCTTTGTTCTTATTCTGTTGCTGTTGCATGTGCTGCTTAAGACTGGATTCGATGCCATAGCATAGTTTAAAAAGGAGAAAGAAAGGAAGAAAACAAGAATGGTTCAGCGGGACTTGAGAAGCAAAGATTAGAGAGCGCCTTAAGGAGATGATGCACACGTGTCCACTAANTACTCGATGTAGTCAGTGGTGACTGTAAGCTATGCAAGAAAGACTAATTATACAGTACACTGAAAGTTCCAGAACTTTCCCCCTCAGTCTCTGTATTCACCATGACTCACGGACTTCGCTGTGTCATTTTTCCATTCTCTGCTGAGTAAAGCAGGAAGGCTTGATGGAATCNATGATGAGGAATAGTGAGAGACGATCTTGCTAGCTTTGCNTGGGCAAAGGNACCATGAGTCCAGTTGAATTCCCTACAAAGTCACAGGGGTCCAGGGCACACATCTTCACACACTGGCATCAGCCAGTNACATGTCTGAGGCAGGGAGACAGACCATTGCTTTGATATAGACGGACTTCCCAGACCTGCATAGGTTGATATTGCCCAGTCCCTAGCTCATGAGCAATACCCAGAAGACCCTCCCATGACTTCAACATTCTAAACTACCTTAGTAAAATCTGTTTCAACCAGTCAGAATCCTTCTCAATTGCACACAACTACATCTGCTAGCTGATAAAACCAGTTAGAGATCCACTTGCCATTTGCCCTTCATTGCCCCCAATTCTTCATATGATTTAATGGGTGTGTNAATCTCNGATATCTATATTAAACCGTATGCCCAGAACATGTAGATTTGTTTTATGTTTTCTATATTGCTTTGATTACCTTTTCTATCTAGAAAAAGGCATCTGGGAAGTCACTATAAACTTGAAACTGTTGTTCTACTTTTGTAGGTGTTGGAGGGATAGGATGGTCAGAGTAGCCACAGAGGGTTATCTTCAATCTGTAACANTCTGTTTTAGTGAAAAGAATGCACTATTATCTATGCAACAAAATGCATTTAGACAGACAATGGTAAAACTGTAGCCCACAGTACAGACCTAGCACTCATGCATTCAATAAATGCTTACTGGGAGAATGGTGAAATGAATATTTCAAGGCTTTCACACTGCTGTTTTATAGACAATGAAGATAAGACTGGAACAGCAGATGTAACTCTGCTTTTTATGTGTATTCTGATGATACATGAATTTAGCACATTGATTGTTTTGAACAATTTACACAGAGAGTTACAACAGTTTTATCAATTTTCATGTCAGATCTGTGGCTTAGGCATGCCAGGTTAAATATTTACAACATAGAAGTTACTCTCCCCATGTATGTGTCTGTATGTGTNTGTCTGTGTATGTATACATACACATATATATGTGTGTTTATATGTGCATATATATATATAACAAATATGCCTAAAGAACTAATTTCTGCCTTTCACACACTTGAGAGAATCTGGACAAAAGGAAATTGTTCCAGACAGCTATAGAACCTATCTGGGAATTTCCCTAAGTCTTGAAATTTTATGAACATTTAAGCACATTTGATAAAATGTTTCTAGTTCAATGCAATTATCACTGTACATTCTGTCANGAACTGTGGAACAGATTCNGTCCCTGTTACTAGNTCAAGACTATCTGGCAAACACTGAGGCAGTGTGACACAGAGAAAGAACAGAGGACTTGGAGGTAGGCAGAGCTAGCCTGGAAAATGTACGGACAAGAGGGCCTGTGTATCCATCTGGACCGTCCTGGCTGCCCATTGTCTAGAGATAGAAAAACTTCCTTCCTTCCTTGGGGACACTATCTCAAAGTGAATGAGAGCTCTGTGAAGAGCCATGAGCTGCTTCATGACAGGAGTGGAGAATAAACATTGAATTATTAAATCTACACATTATAATTCATTTCTTTTTGGCCCAGAAATAAATACTGCAGTATTTATCCAGGATGCTGAGTNGACAACTAACTTAATAATACATGAAAAGTATTAAGCGCTGAAAACCCTGACGATTAGTTTTGAAGTTCTGTATTATTTTAATCTTAGTGATTTAGCCTTTGGCTTAAATTTAAAATGTTCCTTTATACATTCATTTATTACTTAAGTCCTCTGAATTCCAAAAGGATTTAAGGGGCTTAAAACGAAATAAGGAGATGGGTAGCAGGTTAGTGCTTTGTGCACAAGCCTGAGAACCTGAGGTTAACCTCAAGTACCTGTACCAAAAGCTGCACGTGGCCATGGAACCCTGGCACTGTAGGAGACAAGATAGGAGGAACCTGGTGCTTGCTGCCCATCTGCCTAGCTCCAGGTTCAGTAAGAGACCCTGGCCCAAGGGGATAAGGCCAAGAGTGACAGAACAGGACACTTGATGTCCTCTTCTGGTCTCCATGTGAGCACATAGATAAACCACCCGGGGGTGGGGGGCTAATCTGTGTGTAGTGGCTCATATCTATAATCCCAGGACAGCAGAGGCTGAGGCAGGAGGATTGCAGTGAGTTACAGGCCAGCCTGGGTTACAAAGTAGGGATGTATCTTTANGAAAAAACAAGAAAGAAAAGAATGAATGAATGAAGAGAAGGGACCTCTAACCAAACCATTTTGAGGATGTAGTAAAAATTAAGCAATTGTTAAGAAAACTATGTTGAGGAAAGTTTTTCAATCGGACACAATTATCTAGTCAGATAATTCTATTTCTATGAAACCGTGTCTTAGCTTCACTGCATCCACAGCTACCTATGCTGTAAACTAAGATCGGACCAATGAAGAAAACCGTGAGGCTGGCACCAGCATTAATAAACAGAAGGACGAACATCTCCAGAGGGAGGAGAATGTCTGTGCATTCCAACAGTTGTGGAGCCAGACTGAGAAAAGCAAGGCTGAAGCTTCCACCCGTGGAGCGAAGCAAGATGGTCGAGAGAAGCTACACTAGGCANANTCAGCTCTCCCCCATCTCTAGCTCCACACAAGGCAGCCTACAGAAAANGCAGAGATGCGAGACTTTAGGAAGAANGCCCAGAAAATGGTGTCCGTGTGCTTTTGATCCNGCTAGCAGAGCTAAAGCAGAGAGCTTNCCTCGGGGCAGAAACATGTGCCCAGGGACTACATGTGATAGAGTAAACATCTAGTGAAGAGGCACCCAATCAAACAGTGCAGAGACGCGATCATCCACTCACCTGCTCTGGTGAGAAACACAGTTCTGAACAGGTTTAAATTGCCTGGATTCTTAATATAAAAAGAAATTCTTAATATAAAATTAGTATATCTTAATAAAAATTCTTAATATAAAAAGAAATTCCCCCCAGGGTGACTGTACTGGACCTGTCTAAGTAACTCCAAATAACCCTCCTCTCTCAAAATCATTAATCACACCCACAATTTTTGTACACAAGACAGCANCCCCCCCCCATTTTATTACAGAGAGCATACACAGCCACTTCCTTGCCTCCCTTCTTGCCTCCTACGGCTTCCGTCTTCTCTCCTACCTATACTTCCCATGTTGGTTGAGGCTAAGAGCGTCATAATGAATGTCTTATCCCCAGTCATTTTCCTCTTTCAGACGCAAGGCTGCAGTTGTTCTCCTTCCGGCCTTGTGGGGCTCTGGAATATTCTTTCAGATTTTCCAGGATCTGGGATGCTGTCCTCAACTCCAAGCAGAACCCCTTCTTACCTCCATGCTCAGCCTTTTGTCGGACAAAGGTGTAAGCTTAGCACAAGATAGTATTGAAACACCCAGAGAAAAGGTCTGGCTGACCAAGGGCCCTTAATTGACCCCCAGAAGAAGTGACCAAATGAGTCAGAGAATGAAGACCAAGAGTGTCTTTCAAGGACATAACAGACCGTCCCCTCCAGCCTCACAGAGTACTAGGTTGGTGTTAGCCATCTTGGGCCTTACCTTTTTTGTTGTTTTTAAAGTTTTAAAATTAAAAGCTGACAAAAATCAATTTTATGTGGGTTTAGAGGGTTTAGACACTGTGTCACCGAGGGAAGACACCACTGCCCTGATGACTTACTGGAGACTCATTGAGCCTGGAAAGTACTTGGCAGGTGTGTCAGAAAATCCATCCTCTTTAACAGGGTGCAGGGGGACATGCAAGTGTCAGAGAGAACAGGAAGATGTAAGATAGTGCAACAAAATTAGATACCAAAGCAGTGATTAGGGTGTAGAGAGATTAAAAAACTAGCATGAAAATAACAATTAAAATCTGCAATGATATATAAAAGAAACCACATATGGAGAATAGTGCAAAGAAGTTTTCTAAAACCTAAGTGTAAAGGCCAGAGCTGGAAATTATGTGTGGTTCATAAAAACAGAGGAATCAGATGAGAGTCAAGACAAAGAATTAGCCAGGCTCACTCACTCTCTTAATATCAGAACAGTCTAAGTGCAAACTTTTCTGAGCTAAAAATAAAAACATTAGACTATCCATTTCAAAAGCAATTACCCCATCAAGGTGACCCAGGCTGTTACCTTGATGCTCCTGGAGACAGAGACAGGAGGGTGTGCATTTGAAGCCAGCCTGGGCTACATAAAGAGATCCTTCCCCACAAAACAAGAGTGAGAAACACATCCTAAACAAAATTACTCCAAACAGAGCCATGCCAACCGTTCTAAATTGTAATGACTAAGGAAATATTGGCATGGTAGAAGAGCTCTTTAATCTCAGCTCTCAGGAGACAGAAGCAGACAGATCTCTGGGAGTTTGAGGCCAGTCTGGTCTACCTAGCAAGTCCCAGGCCAGGCAGAGCTACAGAGTGAGACTGTCTCCAGGAGGAGAGAACACTTTACAGATGATCAGATTGTCAGGTCTTCATCTAATATCATGTAGATGAATTAACAAAGTGAATCAAAAAGTTGAATGTGGTTATAAGAGACCACTGAAAACTGAGGAAAATTTTGGACTATTTAATTACCTTAAGTGATGAAGGGAAATTCTAAGCATATGGTGATAGAAGAGTCCTCAAATGAAAATTTTAACAGATTTGATAGCATGCAAAATTAACAGCAATCTGGATAAAATCCTTTCTGATGTAATAAATGTCTTCTATTTGGGATGGAGGATGTCCTGGCTGACTCAGGGGGAAAAAAGGTTCAAGTTCTTATCCCCTCCTTCTCAGTATCTTCCTCTCCTGCCATACTTATACACACCACTCCAAGTCACTTGAGTCATGGCCACCTGGAGTCATTTCCTGTCTTCTGCCCACCCAATGTGCTCCCAGCTAAACAAGGACTTTGACTACACTGTGCTTTCTCTGCATTTCCTTCTGCCCAGTTACTTATACGTCTTGCTTTTACATTTCTGTATTAGTTTCCTCTTGCTACTGTAACAGATTGCCACAAGCTTGGCGTCTTAGACAACACAAACTTAAGTCTTACAGTTCTGAAGGTCAGAGGTCCTAAACTTAAGCTGCTCACAGGGTAGTGTCCCTCCCACAGGATATGGGGAAGCCTGCTTCACATTGCCTTTAACTTCAAGAAGCTCTGCTTTATTTGGCTGAGGGGTCCACCCTCTGTGTTGTCAAATAAGTGGTATAGTGTCTTCTGATGCTGCCCTTGATCTGAGTCTGGCCTTTCTATACCCTCCTTAGAAAGGAGGGTGACTGTACTGGACCTGTCTAAGTAACTCCAAATAACCCTCCTCTCTCAAAATCATTAATCACACCCACAATTTTTGTACACAAGACAGCACATGCACAGATATCAAGGATTAGGCTGTAGGAAAGTTCTGGAAGAGGCTGTCCACCATAAGTTCCTTCCTATCTTTGCTCAACCATCCAGTTATCGAAAGCTAGGACAGANGTAAAGTTTGGACCANTCATGACCAGTCTCTTCCCCTATCTTGCTCATTGTGCTTTCCTCCCTTTGTAGAACTCAGCACCCACTAATTCAATCAAACTGTATTAGGCAAGGATTTTGTGTTGGTCATTCATGAATTTCCATAGTTAGGACTGTGGGAAGCACAGAGTAGGTGATGAATGAACGTTGATTCAATGAATGAATACAATAACTTCTGCCATTAGGGGTGAAAAACACAAAAGGAAAAATATCAGCAATAACTTCTCCCTCACATCAAGAGAAGAAAAGAATGTAGGAAAGAAGGATGTAAAAGGGNGAGGGAAGGAAAGAAGGAATGAAGGGAAGGGAAGGAGAGAGGAGGGAGGGAAGCTCCCCTCCAACAGCCACTGAATTACTGAAGTTCTCTGTCATAGGCCCATGAACTTTCCCCCAGATTATGCATNNAATTTGCTTTAAATATGAGGCAGAGAGATGTAAGTCACCATAATGGAAGCAAGATGGGAAAAAAAACTCTGTTCATCTGTCCAGAAAACCATTACAACCTTCACACTCTTCTTGCCTCCACAGGAGCCAATGGAAGGGTATTCTAACAAAATCCAAAAGGGAAGAGGAGAAATGGAACTTGGAACCCACGTGGCCAATCACACATAGAACACGCCTATTCCACCGTGATTTATCATCCATCACTCAACAGCAAAGAATCTTGGGGAAACAAGTATCTTGTTCTAGGATGNCAGAGAGGAGCAAATTAANCCAACATCCANNNGTAANTTTGAGCAAAACACAGCTGNTTCCCTCCTGGTTCTGGACAACAACTCCTCACATNGGNGACCACTGGGGTCAAGAGTGAGTCTCAGAAAAACCAGACCCTCACTGGTTTGCTGAGAACTGGGACTGGTGCTGAGCTGCNGGTCATGATCCTTGGAAAAGATGGGAGTAGAGATGATGGAGGATCCAACTCTGGCAAGGGAGTTACCCTCTCAGTCTCTCAGCGTGAAAGCTGAAGGGTTTCAGGCTTAGGGCTCAAAGGGGACACTGAGATGTGCTGTTCTCTTTATAGCTTTATTAAAAGAGCTATTAACACCATGGAGACAGACAGCAGCATGGCAGGGGCACTGAGGAGAGCTCAGGTTTAAGTGACAGAGTAGGAATCGAGTAGGAAGGAGATTGGAAAATTTCCCCTTTCAGTCNCCAGTTGGCCATTGCTAGAGGTGACCAGTCAGTGCTCTATTAAAGAATGTTAGATGGTCAATAAATATCTTTTCTGGCCACCCATTACTGTGGATTGATGGGTCAGGGAAGAAAAAAATCTAGAGAAATAAGTTACCTTAGCTGTGGAAATGCAAATCACTATCGTTACTGAAGTTATCACAGCTTAACGCAAGTGGAGGAAATGACAACATGCCATAGCCTTCGCTAACAACGATGACACTTGGAACCTTTGCTTCTACTTTTTCCTTAAAATGCCTGAGACTGATGATTGTTCTAGTCGATTGGGCTGTATAAAATTTATCCCACAATTTCAGCTACAATCCTGTTACTTTCCTCACAGTTTTGAGGGTCAGGAATTTGGGGAAGGCTAGGCGAAGTAGCTGTCACATGAAGTCTCTCATGTGGTTGCATTTGAATGTCTCCCCAGGGTANGGCCTCTAAAGCCTTGCCTGGATAGCCATCCAAGATTGCTCAATCATGCATCTGCCATCTGCTTCTGAGCAGGCCAGGAGTGCTGGGGCCTCCATCCATCCTCACCAGAACAGCCTTGTAGAGTCTATGTCTCACTTCTTACTTGGTGAAGGACTTCTCCTTAAACTAAGAGTGAGGAGCCTAAGGGACAAATTCAAAACCACACGGCCTCATCTGACCCTTCCTTGGCAGTCAAAGGTACTGTACGCTCCATTTTACTCATTCCAAATCACTGAGGTATGCCTAGGTTCAAGAGCAGGGAGAGATTGATCCCGTCAATGGTAAGAATGTAAAAAAAAAAAAAAATCACTGATATTTTTAAAACATTTCATTTTCACTGAATTGGTAGGGCATTCCATTACCCATCTAANGCTAGCATTTCACAGAAATACTAACTGAAGCTTCAAGCACTTGGTAATAAACCTTTAACTTTCATTTCTATAAACAGTGGACTGTTTATAGCAATCAGTGCTTGGTCACCAAGCATGGATTACCTGCCGGACACTACTATTTACTGACATAAGGAAGAGAATAGGAAAAGAATTCAGTTCGTAGTATTTAAAATTCAAAGTGTTGTCCCTTTTGCCACACAGACTTTTTAAATCCTAAAATACTTTTAGTCTTGCTATTCACAAACCTGAATACTTAGTTTCCTAGTGTATCACAATCTCTTTACTTTGTTTCTAATGTATGCTTCTCACAAAAGCATAACTTATTAGAGTCACAAATTAGCTTAGAATACTCCAATACCCTTTTGATAGGATTAGTTTTATTTATATTTTCAGTATAGGTTCATATTTAGCACAATTGAAACACTCAGAATATTTTTAATATTTACTATAAAAGAAATTGTAAATNAAGATATCAGTCTAGGTGTGATGACACATGCTTAAGAGGCAGAGACAGATGGATCTAAGTAGGTTTAGGGCTAGCCTGGTCTACATAGCAAGTTCCAAGCCAGCTAGGGATACATAGTAAGACCCTCTCTCAAGAAAAAAGATAGACAGACAGACATAAGATGCCATCTGAACATCTTGAGGTCATCTAGGTTTTCAACATAATTTGTAAACATGATCAATGGATAAATACATAAGCAGGTGACTGAAAGTACAACAGTGTGTGTGTGTATGTGTGTGTGTGTGTGTGTGTGTGTGAAGTCACAAGTGTTGATACACGAGAACCACATAGTAATACTTGCTTTCTGTATGCACAAGCTCCAAGGCAGCACACACATCCTCCCTACTCCAAGGGAAGGGTAATATAAAGTTCTGACAAAGGGTGAATTTAATTCTGTTCTATCGCTGCTAGGCTCTAGGAACCTGCTCACCAGATTAGGACAACCTTCATAAGGCTTGTGCCGATGAGGACAGAAGCAAGAGTCCACTCCTACTTATTCCAATACATCTGAAAGATGGAAATAAAATTGTAATTTCATTTCTCCCTAGGCATTTATTTATTATATGGGCTGAGGAAGAAACTCATGGGGGCAGAAACAAAGCAAGATCTTGGAAAGCAACACAGAGGTGTTTTATGTGACAGGTGTTGAGTGTGCGTTCTCTGAACAAATGGACTTTGAGTAAGAAAATAAATACATAACGCCTTGAGGAAAAAGTATAACTTTACCTTCCTTTACCAAATAAACACCCACACAAGGCAGCAGATGCCAAGATGAGAAAGCATCTCTTCCCGAGCTTGCTACGTGTGTCCAGTTCTCAAAGGAAACAAATTGTTTTCAATTGTTTTAAGGTGACATTGAATCTACAGCACAACACTGGTTCCTTGTAACCCAGGGTCTTATCAAAGAAAGACTCTTGGCTTTTCTCCAGAACCTTTTTCTTCCCAACAAGCTAGTTCCCTAGTATTTCCATAGCTCTGGAACTCCTGTGGGAGATTCACGGCTGCTACAATTTCAAAAGAAGTTGAAGTAACCCCACCTTTCCACAAAGAAGGCTTTTAAACAGCATGCCTGTCACCCCAAACTGTGAAAACTCTTCTGTTTCAGAGCTGAATGACCCCTGAGCAGCCTAGATCATGTCCTAAAATCCTCTGACCCAGAAAGGTCCTGAGAGCAAAGCAGTTATAAGGACATGGCTTACTGGATGAATATTAAGCATTTTTTAACCAATGGTGAGTATTTTACTTGTATTTTCTCACTTTACCTAACAAGAAGACCGAACTTTTNATAATACCTTTCTTCCTATTATTACCGTTTCACAGAAGAAGAGAAGATGTTGATAGATCCCACAATTTCCTCGGAGACACACAGCCAGCAAATGACAAAGTCAAAATTCGAGCCACCATCTAGTGCAGTCCTAAGCTTCTTTTTCCCAAACCGTTTTAATTTTTAATATTCTAAATTTAAAGAGATGTTGAAACAGTGAATATCCATAACTCNTTACTGACTTAACAGCTGATCATGGGTATAATGTATGTGTTTTTACTCCACCTATCTCACTAGATACCTGATCTGTGTTTTGAAGTATAAGTAGTGAAGAAGGAACAAGAGTGAAATGTACCACACAGCACACACACACACACACACACACACACACACACACACACACACACCTCACATATGTATAGCCTATCTACCACATAACATACTATATATATATATATATGAGCTACATTGTACACACATGTAATATATATTGCATACCATTCATGCCACATGCAAACAGAGCCTACATACTACACAACACAAACACATATATATCCATACAACGTACATACATACAATGCACATACTCTTGTTAACCTATGTAAAAATAAATTGCAGACTTTATGACATGTTACCACTAAACCATTTAGCACATACCTTCTAATAATATAGTCTCCAGCAAATCATAGTATCATGGTCTATCTAACAAAATGAAAAGAATTTTCATGAAGCTACCTAACACATACGCCATATAAAACTTCCATAAATATCTGTGGAATATTTTTCCATAGTAGTTAAACAGATCTAACAGATAAAGAGAGATCTACANAGGAGGTTGGTGGCTGCTTTCAGTCAGATCATAATGATACACCTAAAACTGAGTGTCTTTACACNTGTTCTGAGACATAAATACAGAATTCTTTAAGGGGGCCGCTCTACTGGATGTACCTATTCTGAACACTGGAATTTTCACTCTAAACACTTATACATGGTTTGCTAGCCCCNGACGCTCATTTATAACAGTTCCTGGAGAGCTGTTCACCCTGAGATTTTATGAAGCTAACAGTAACAGAAAGAATAAACAGTTTGTGATTCACTCTGGCTGTGTGCTCCAAACGTCAAACATGTCGAGGGAACTTCGAAGAGTGGGACATAAATTCANTGACTAGAAATACCAAGAGGAAGGGGGGGCTTCCCCACGCTGACTCCATCTCACAGCAGAATGATGTACTCCTGGATTAAACTAAAGGACAAACAAAGGTGGAAGATGTCTACATAGAGC
The DNA here is from genome assembly GCA_001675575.1 of Neotoma lepida. NCBI lineage: Eukaryota > Metazoa > Chordata > Mammalia > Rodentia > Cricetidae > Neotoma > Neotoma lepida. The sequence continues at coordinate 107,075 of LZPO01107990.1, read as the reverse complement.
TGACGTGGAACCCAGGAGAACACAGGTTACCACCACAGCAGGGAAGTTGCAGTCCCCTGGCCGGGGGTCAGGAGAGGCTGAAGAGAACCAGAGAAAAACTGAATCTAATGACAAGTGAGCACAATTTAAGCCACCTTAAACCTGTTTGATCTAGAATAGAGCTGGCACAAGCTATTGAATTTTCCACCTGCCAAATAAAATGCTAGACATAGGAATTTATTTAAGTAATTGGAAATAGAGCATGGCTCCTCCTCTTCCTCTTCTTGTCCAAAACAGCCTCTACGAACATGTAGCCTCCTCTTCTGTCTGGATGTCTGTCTAATGTCCCTCTGTCTGTCTCACGAGGGCATTTGTGAAGGTGTTTTATCCCACCTGGGTTATCTTCCATCTCACAAACCTTAATCACACATGTGAGAATCGTTTTCTTTTCTTTTTGTTGTGTTTTGAGACAGGATCTTGCTGTATAGCTCTGACTTGCCTGAAACTCTCTGTAGACCAGGCTGGCCTCAAACTTACCTACCTCTGCCTCCCAAGTGCCCAGGTGACGGTTTTCTTTATAAGGCTACACTTCTGTTATCTTGGGAGCTGTGTTCTTCCCTAAGATTAGTTAGGGTGGACACCAGTGGCCTAAGAAATCTAAAGGCAATCGGCCTTAAAAGGTTCCAGAACCATAATGGGGTGAACTTCCTGTGTTTTTAACAAACAAGCTTGATTGCCTTCTTTACCATGTATTTCCATCTTCCACATAAATTTAATACAGAAAAAGCAAGAAAAAAGCAAGGACCCCTAAGAGAGGCTTTGAGCCCACACAATGACTCATGCTTGCGGTCTCTGTACTTGGGAGAAGGGGGCAGCAGGTTCAGGGCTTAAGGTTGTCTTCAGCTACACAGGGAGTTCAAGGTGAGCTTGGGTTGCACGGGACCTTGTCTCAAGAGACAGATGAACAGACAAAGAGAGATTTGGCAGAGGCTTGGTGATTTCATCGTTAGCACCTTCTGTCTTTAAGGGTAAATTTTTACAATACATTACTTCACAGAGTGGTTTCCAATGATTCCTAAATTGTTTAGATTGCTTAAGGACATATTTTAGGCTGTCATTTTTTTTCTTTTTATTTATTCTTTGTGTCTTTCACATCGTGTATCCTAATCCTGCCCATCTCCCTCGCTCCCAGAATAAAACAAAATAAAATTTAAGAGAAAAAAGTGAGGGGGAGGGGAGAAAGGGGAAATCTTGTCACGGAAGCTGCAGCGTGACACAGTGAGTCCCTCAGTAAACCCCTTTATCCATACATTTTTAATGCGAGTGTTCATCGCAAAGAATCATTGGTCTGATTCAAGGCCCCTGGTCTCTGCTATACCATAGACTCTGGGCCCTCACTGGGACTCTTCCTCAACATCCTGCTGTTGCCCTGTGTCATGGAGATCCTGCAGCCCTGGGTCCGCAGGACTAACACCCACCCCACCTTCATTCCAAACCACCCGTGCTCCAGCAGATCACAGATCTCCGCCGTTGCCCTGGCTAACTCAACCGCTTGCAGAGATGAGCAAGGGGTGGCGCCAGTTCTCCTGCTTTCGCCTCCTCAGGATCCGTTCTCCCACACCTACACCTTCAGGCCCAGGAGAGGTACAAGGGCCACTTTCCCAAGTGTGCAGCTGATGAGGGGCAGGGACAGGTCTCCCGCTCTTAGGACCTCAGGGCCAGCTTTCTCACCTGCCTCAGGCATTGATGGGCACGGGGGAGGAGGGGAGTACCTGTCCCCCACTCATGCCACCACAAGACAGATGAATGGGGACGGCTCTCCCATGCTTCCAACCTCGAGGTTGTCTGACCTCCACCACCAGGGTCAGCTCTACTGTGCTGCCCTGGTGAGGTGCAGGGTCCACTTTCCTGGGTGCTGCAGCTGGTGAGGGAGAGGGTCTGTTGCAGGCAGTGAGGGGCTGTCATTTTTTAAAAAGATAATTAGCACCACATTCCACATATTACAGTGACTCACTGACCCTGGTTCTGTATCTTATGGGCTTCCAATGGCTTCTTTTGCATTGCCATTTTAAACTTCTTTTCCAGTGAGTGCCACACAGCATAACGAACGGTATAGTTCAAATTCAAATGCTTCCCCACCGGTTTGTACCTTTATTCCATCCCAGCTCATGGCACCTCATTGAAGGCCGTGGTGCCATCAGGAGGAAGGACTTGGTTGGTGGAAGTAGGTCACTCTGGTAAGCCTTTGGAGTTCAGACTACCTTGCCTGCTACTGTGTGGACAAGCAGCCCCCTTATATTCCCCTAGCCATGTACTGAGCCGATTCCACCACTACGCTTCTCCTACCATTGACAGACTTAAATCTCAGAAACTATGACCCAAAATAAACCTTTCTCTCCGAACTCATTTCTGTCTGGTATTTCGCTACAGCGGTGAGAAAAGTAATTAGTAGAGTGAATGTCCACATTAGAAAGTGAATTAGTAGAGTAGAGGTTCTACGAGACCACCTGGTGGGCCAGGTGTCATGGTGCATATCTATAACCTCAGTACTTAGGAAGCAGAGGCAGGAGGAGCTACAATTTAAGACCAATGTGGACTACACAGTGAGACCCTGCCCCACAAAAATGAATTTAAAAAAAAAGCAAATTGGCCTCCAAACTCCATCCTATGAGCAACCATCCCTTCCTGTTTATTTAACACTCACAGAGAAAGCACGCATAACTGTGTGGCATCATAGACCACCATTCTAAGACAGCACCGTCCAGCAGATAAATGAGCAATCCACATTCTCTGGCCTTACAAGACCAGTTGCTAGATCCATCCTGCTTCTTTCCATTGTTTCTTCCCTTAGATATTCCTGTCTCTGCCAAAATGCCTGGGCAGCTCCATAGTTCTTTCTGCCTTAGCCAAGGACCTTCTCCCGGGCCAGCTCATCCATCCCAGCACTGTCTGAGCCCTGCTTGTCCCATTGGCTCTGCACTCACGGGCACCAGTGCAGACAGAGGACAACAGGGCCTTTCCAGCCCAGGCATGAGTTGTGCAATTTCCTCCCACAAACCCTGGGACCCCAGAAACATCTGGGGGTCACAGCACATTCAGTAACAGCTTTTTCTTGTCTCTACTCTTAGGCTATGAAAGATTAGAAATTCTCAAGAATAAAGGAAAAGTTTCCACTCTTTTTCAAAGTTAAGAAAGAACTGATCACAGCATACTAAAGGGAAAAAAAAGGAACAGAAATGAAAAACAATGGGTGGCCTTCCTTATCTGAAAACTACAGAAATCGTAGGCCCAATTACAGGATAGTTCTGACGATTTATGAGAAAATGCCTGTAACTTGCATAACTCAAGGCCTGGTGTGAGGCAAACACTCAAAAATGTTAGCTTTGTTTTTCCTGTATTACATAATTTTATCCCCATTTGTCACTTAGCAAGTTGTTCAGTTTTGTTTTGTGTTGTATATGTCTGTCTGTCTGTCTATGTGAGTGTATGCACATGTGTGCAGATACCTGTAGAGGCTGTAAAGGGCATCTGACTTCTCCCAGAGCTGGACTTACAGGCAGTTATGACCCACCAGATGTGGGTTCTGAGAACCTCTGGAAGAGCAGCAGGTGCACTGCCCAGTCACCTCTTCAGCTCCAAGTTGCTCTAACTTTAAATAATACTTTATTCACAGAAAACTATTTCACAATGAGAAGCTCACAGAGAGTAAGGAAGATTCTCTCTCTCTTTTTTTTACTGTTATTGTCGTGGTTATTATTGTTTGCTTGGTTTTTTGTTTCATTTTCTTTTCTCTTTTGAGACACTATGGACTCTCAGTATGTAGCCCAGTCTGAACTCCTGCCTCAGTATCTAGAGCACGTGGGTGATAGGTACCACCAGGACCCAGTGAGAATTTTCTTTTGAGTAAACAAATAAAAGTGGAACCACAGGAGAAACTAACATAAAAAGAGAGAGAAACTAAGGTTGAAAGAAAATAAGATGAAGTAAGAAAAATGAGGTATGGAAAATCTAAGTCGTGATACACCTTGACATCAGAAGGAGCAGGCCATACCTTGATTAACATATTTCTTCCACTGGAGAAAAATAAGTGTATAACTCCAACTACTTACAAGGGAACTAAAAAGTATCAGTAAGAGATTACCCAGCCACCCCAGCAACGGAGCATGCAGAGATACAATGGTAATGCACACTAATGTATAGTAGGGCTGTAGGAAGAACGTTTTTTTGTACAGTGTCACTGACTATCTTCATTCTAGAAAGGCAGCATACATAATTAACTTGAAAGGGAAAATCTCCAGCTCTCATGCAGGGAGAGCAATGACCTCCACAGATAACTACTGTTACTAAAACGCAAACCTTGCTGTGTACACTGTATCCTTAGAGCTAGATCATTAATATGAAGTGCTTTGTACATTGCCTCTTGCTCTTAATGTATTTGGGGCAACCCTTGGTGTCAATACTTAAGAATCTCTACTATCATTTGTTAAGATTTTTAAAATTGTTTTAATAATGTGTATGTATGGGGGATATGTACACGAGTGCCCTCCAAGGCCTGAAGGTAATGACTGTGAGCCATCCAACATGGTGCTAGGAACCAAGCTGGGGTCCTCTGAAAGAGCAGTACCTGCCTTTAATCACTGAGCCATCTGTCCAGCCCTTATAGTGTCATTTTGATATTTGCATGACATCACATAGTATAGGTATATCTAAATTAATTTAGCTAAACCCCAAGAATGTCACATTAAATTATTTTTAAATATCCTGTATTACAAGTGAATATTGTAGATACTTCATTAAGAAACAGTAGATGAACCTAAATTGAAGACATTCTAAAAATTAACAACTACCATTTTTCAAAAAGTCAAAGTCACAGTGGTTGAGCTGGGAAAGTGCTCCTCCTGCAGGAGGACCTGACTTCAACCTCCAGCAGCCATGGGAACACAGCCTGTCATGGGAACACAAGCCTTTAATCCCAGCACTGGGGAGGCGGAGGCAGCTGGATCCTTCAGGCTCACAGACTAGAGAGTCTAGTAAAACTCATCTGCTCCCGATTGAGAGACCCTGT
>LZPO01107990.1:83724-95543 GCA_001675575.1 Neotoma lepida | reverse complement strand
GGCCTTGAAATCACTCTCGTACCTTGGCCTTACAAGCACCGGGATTNCAGGTGTGTGCCCCACACCTGGCTGGTGTGTCTGCATACTTCTACAAACCTTGGTAGACGCCATGTTTTTCTTGCTTTAAACATCTGTACACACAGATACCTCCATTTTCTTTTCTTTATCTCCCCCCCTGCATGGTTTTCCTGTCTTTAACTTAATAACTGTTTAACGATCACCTACTGTATGCCAGGTGTCATTCNAGGCATTTTGGACATCTGTNGGTCTTTTTCTTGGGCTGCTTTCTCTTTGGNATCTCTTGGGTTTGNACCGTCTAGAAACCCAAATGCTCTCTCCTTTCTTTTTACGGCCTCTGCTTTCCTACCTCGTTCCCTGACCTAACTATAAAACCNCACTGAACCATTATTTCCCTTTTTGTGTGTGTTTTTACATCAGAAATCGGTGTGCTCNTGTCTTAATTTTACTAAGAAATCATTTCCCATCAAGATGTTCTGACTTTCCCAGTAGCAACTTTTGAATCCCACCAACCAACCAGGATCCCGGCACAGCTACATAGCCTGCATTGTACACAGCCACTCCCAGGCCATTCCGGGCCTGTTCCTGGCTAAATGGAAAGTTCTCAACCTGGATCGGTCCATTTTCTTTAAAGACTTTGCAGCCCCATCCGTGCTTCCTCACGTCACCTAATGCATCCGAAAAGCAACCTTCTTCCTTCTGTTTTCCAGTCAAGCACTCCTCTCACGGAGCAGGATGCTTCCTTTTCCTGATGGGCCAAGACAGAAGTGACTTTTTCCCCCAATTTTCCCTGAAAACTGAGATGGAAAAAGAGAAGGCAGGAAAGTGAGACACAAAGTTACAAGTGGGGAAGGACGAGAAACACTGGGTCCTTTCTTTCTCAGGGGTTGAAGAGCTGTCAGTGTCGGAGGCAACTGCAAATAGTTTGCCTCCCTGTCAGTCCTTCAGGGAAGCAAACCTGTGCTGAGCTGGAGAAGGAACAGCTGCAGTCCCCACCAGCACATTCCACAAAAGCCACAGGAAAACTGATGCGGACAACCGTTCTTGATAACAGCAGGGAGAGCCAACAAGGGAAAACAGCAGTAAGGAGATCCAGAGGCTCCTCTCTGGCAAGGGAGGAACTCCACGTCTTGTATCTGGGAAGACACGGTGGGCCAGAAGTTAAAGAAGATGGCATGGATGCACACATGATGACTGACACTGACACACGTGACTCTAGTGTCAAAACCACTCAGGAGGTAAAAAGAGTCAAGTCCCCTCTCTCCAGGCCCCACCCGGATCCAAACTAGTTTACACCTCCAGGAGTGCGATCCTTTACTTACCCCAAGTGACAGAACCCCTGATGGTCAGCTCCCTTCAGAGTTTCCTAATTAAGCTCATTTAGAAGATAAATTCGAGCTGTCTGAGAAGAAAGCATTCCTAGCAAGGCAAGAATGCAAAGTTTCCGTGCAGCTGCATCTTCGTGGGGGTTAGAAGACACCATCTCACCAGACCCCTCCTGGGATGAAATTGCTTATTGAAATTTCAAACTCCTTTTTATTCAAACAAAGGAATAACTCAGTGTTAAATACCTAAGAAGCTTAATTTTTAAAAAGAAAAACCTCTCCCTTCCAGGCCTCACTTAAATCTTAGCGNCTTATTTGTGGGGTCTTTATGTCTGCAGATACGAGCGCCAAATGCATTTGGATAAATTTCCAGAGATCGGCACACAGGAAAGTCTACAAGGCAAAGGCCGAGAGGCCCGGCAGGAGGGTTTGCAAGCCCAAAACCTTCCCTGGGAACCAGAGTGATATCAGTTCTGAGGACTCGCTGTCCTGGGAATACAGCCCCGCCCCTGCCCCCGACCTCTGACCTTGGAACACGAAACCCTTCTGTGGCTCACAGCCTCCTTTTCTTTGCTTTTGAGCTGAATTGTCGAACTGAACTTTGTCCTTCTAATACCTGACATTTAGCACACTCTCCTGGNTCCTTTCCCTTTTTAATTTTACGAGTTCATTATTCTTTTCATACACCTTTCTTACTATTTTTCAAATTTATTTATTGTTTTTAAATTGATAGCTAAAATTGGATTGATTACATACAAGTATATTATGAAGCGTGTGTTCATCAACATAAGGACGCACAATAAATTGCAGTCTATGTACACAAAGAAATTTTATTCANCAGGAAAAAAAATGAAATTTGTAAGGAAATGGATGACAGATCTGGAAATTATTATATTAAGTGAGTGACCTGAGACTTAGACCGACAAATATTGCATGTTCCCTCATACAGGAACCGTACATTTTCAGTTTTTGTAAGTGTGGTACGGGTGTGGACATGGTCATAAAAGTAGAACAGGGACCGTGAAAGGCNGAGAAGGAAAAAGGGGCAAATGAATGCATATATGTAAGACAAAAGGAGAGTGGGGACTACTGGGGGGANGGGTACAAAAAGAGTGTAGGGGGAGTGGGCAACCAGGGTAGAGGGGAGGAGCAATCATAAGAAAATGATGCAAATGTCATAATGAAATTATGTACACTAACTGCATTAGTCAGGGTTCTCTAGAGGAACAGAACTTACAGAATGAGTAGATATATATATATGAAGGGAATTTATCAGAGTGGCTGTGGTCCAGCTGGTCTGTCTACCAACAGACAACAGGAAGTCCAAGAAATCCAGTAGTTGTTGAGTCCACAAGGCTGATGTCTCCGCTGGTCTTCAGTGTACACCAGAATCCCAAAGAAGTCGGCTCTAAGGCCGGTGAAGGAATGAGTCAGAGTGAGGACGAGCAGGCAAAGAGCAAAAGCTTCCTTCTTCCATGTCTTTTATATAGACTTCCGCTGGACGATGTGGCCCAGATTAAAGGTGGATCTTCCCACCTCAAAAGATCCGGATTAAAGGTGAGTTTTCCAACTTCAATTCATTTAATTAAGAAAAACCCCTCACAGGTATACCCAGCCACCGGGTTTTCAGGTAATTCCAGATGTACTCAAGTTGACGCCAAGAATAGCCATCTCACTAATTAAAAACAATAATGTGTGCACGTGTATATATAAACAAATGTATGTGTATATGTAGTATAACAGGTAGAAAGGAGAACAAGAGAGCTTAAGATTGGGCAATGAGGAAGGACTGAATGCAGGCAAAGGGCACATGAGTCATGAAAGAGGATAGAAAGCTAACTGTTTTCCTACTTTTAGACTATGTCATGGAATTTTCAGTTTGCTGTGTGTTTGTGTGTGAGCTGGATAAGTGCTTCACTGAGGTGTAGAGTTGGGGTCCGGACAAGTGCTTGTTTGAGTGACGATGGTAATCTAGCTATGTGATTTTTTTTTGTTTGCAAGTTCTTTACACTAAAGTGATTTTTATAAATAAAAATAAGAATAAAATCATGTAAGCATATATGAATAAAACATAATTAACTAAGCACTCCAATAATACATATGAACAAAGGGTTACCTCTAAGGCTGATCCTTGCAACAGTATTTACAATGAGGTTGAAGATGAATATTTGCTTCATCCATAAAATAGACTATGTGATCCACTTTAAAGGTGTATTGTAGCTTCATTACATGAAAAGGCAATTTACAAAAGGTGTGTCTGTGCATCTGTGTGTGTGTGTGTGTATGTGTGTGTGTTTGCTTTGCAAGCTACATTATGCTGTATAATACTTCTAAAAACTCTGTGAAGAATGTCACTGTCACCATTCTGCTGATGATAAAACTGAGAATCAATCAGAAACAAAGTAATTGAGTTTCTACCTCAAGTCACATAACCTTTCACTTTGCCTTAATTAATGCCTAAAGGATAGAGCAGGAATATGTAATACTATACTTAAAAGAAGTGATATTTCTATAAGCAAGTAGATAAAATCTTTGAATTATAGCTATAGTAGTATAAGCTCCATTTATCCACTAAGTCTCTAGTTCAATTTCAACAAATTTTAATGTACACATTCTATTGTTTATTTATTGAGTATATTCAAAAATCTATCTTTTATGTGTTACAAAAATAGTAGGTAATGTCTGTGGTTCACATCTTAATGGGCAGAACTCATTCATGAGGCAATGGTTAAGAGAGAGAGATTTTATCTATCAGTAGTAACTGTTAATGACTTACATAAATGCCCTAACATAAGACTCTTTCTACATTAAGTTAAAATTGCATTTTCTCCCTCCATCAGTTCAATTTTATTTTCAACAAAAAGCCACACAGGAACACTGACTGCTAAATGTCCCATTAGCATTCAGTGACCTTCTCCACAGCAGTGCTGTGACTGTGAACCTGCTGTGGCCATTGAGACACACAAAAGAAATGGAAAAAAGCCACTAAATGTTCTGGAGTGGCCCCAAATGCCAAGGAACAGTTCTAAGCATGCGAGGGAAGGCCAGAAAACAAGTGAGAAGACTGCACTGGCCTGTTAGAAACAAGGACAGCAAACCCTGAAGACCTGGGGACCACAAAAGCTTACAGGGATATGGAGATACAAGGATACAGGGGCACAGGGACACAGGGAAATCTAGAAACATCAATACTTGCTCATAAATCTCCCCTCCCTAAAACAGGCTATAATAAAGGAAGAAGGAGAAGCAAGCAAGGTTATTGAACAAAAAGGATGCCCATACAAATCCAAGGAGACATTCCTGCCTTAGCCACTATACTACCATGCTGTATGGTGGGCTAGCGGAGACATTCCTGCCTTAGCCACTGTACTGCCATGCTGTATGGTGGGCTAGCAGAGACATTCCTGCCTTAGCCACTATACTGCCATGCTGTATGGTGGGCTAGCGGAGACATTCCTGCCTTAGCCACTGTACTGCCATGCTGTATGGTGGGCTAGCAGGGAGGAAATTTGGAGAGAAACATTCCATTTGGAAAGACAGATCTGGAGATGAGTAGAGCAGGGGAAAATTGAGAACCATCCACTTGGAGTCACTCCTTTTTTGCTCTATATAAAAGCAGCATTCAATATCCAGAATAGACAAGGAACTCAGAAACTTAATAGCAATAATNGAAGAATGCGGTTAAAAACNGGCATCTGTGAAAGGCTTGATCTGTCTCCCATCAGCTGGCCGTGGCTGTGACACACATTCCCAGCCACACAAGTGTGAGAAGAAATGTCTTGATGCTTCTTCTGCTTCTCCTTCCTCCCATCTGGAACATGTACATGGTGGGGAAGTGTGGCAGACATTACCAAAGAGACAGAGAGGGAAGCAGACAGAGCCTGACCTTGATGGCATTGTTGAGTTACCCTCCCAGTCCTGAACTGGCCACACTTGGACTTCTTGCCACCTCTGTAAGCTACAGTAAAGGCATTTCCAGATGTTTTCAATGTAAACGTAATTCTAATCCTGTAAAGTATTTCAAAGAAGCCAAAAAATGAATCAACCAAGTGCTATCATTCCCCAAGAGAACCGGAGAAAAATTGNCGGGATGAAAAGCTTGAGAGGATCAGTGAGATAAATAGGGCATGATATAAAAAGAATAGGTCTGCATGAGATAAAAATCAAGATGGGGCCGGGCGGTGGTGGCGCATGCCTTTAATCCCAGCACTCGGGAGGCAGAGGCAGGCGGATCTCTGTGAGTTCGAGGCCAGCCTGGGCTACCGAGTGAGTTCCAGGAAAGGTGCAAAGCTACACAGAGAAACCCTGTCTCGAAAAACAAAACAAAACAAAAAAAAAAGAAAATGAAAAAATAAATCAAGATGAGGAGCTGGAGAGATCGCTCAGCAGTTCATAGTACTAGCTGCTCTTGCAGAGGACCAACGTTCAGTTCCCAGCACCTGCATGCCAGCTCACAACCACCTGTAATTCCAGTTCAAAGGAATTTAAAGCCTCTTCTGGCTTCTGCGGACTACTGCATAAATGTAGTACACATGAACAAATGCAGACCTGCACATATACACATAAATAAAAACAAACCCCTTTTTAAATTGAGATAGGACCCACTTCTGTGCGCTTACAGGCTTCCATTTTAATCAGATATGCTGAAATCATAAAGAGAATGTCTTGGAACAGCATTTAGAAGCCATTCAGCAAAGGATCCTGGACAGCTCTGCCAGAATTGGTGTAGAAAAGCAAGGCTGGAAGGGCTGGGAGTAAAAGAGGCGCTGTCCTCACTCAGGTTGTATTTGTAACTGTGGGTGGTGCTATATACAAAATGTTGTGACCTAATCCTCAGTGTCATAGAATTTGGAAAAGAGATATTTAAAAAGATGATTAAGTCCTGAGGGTTGAACCCTCATGAATCCAAACTCCAAGTGATATCTCCTCCTTCTCTCTTCCTTCTTTCCTTCCCTCCCTCCTTTTCATCCTTCCTTCCTTTCTCTCACCCTTCCTTCCCACTGACATTTCCTTGCTCACCAAACCTACTGGAAGCAATTATTTCACCAGACTCCTTGTACCCAGCAGACAAGAGGTTCTGCTTGACCTTGACTGAATCAAGATTTCATCCAGGAAGCTATCTCACACTCACCGTGATGGGGGTGGAGCAGATCGTGGGGCCTGCACAGCATCATTATCCANGTCAGGCTTGTGGCTTTTCCCAAAGGAACCACAAGAACTGGTTGNAGGGAAAACTAACGACCACTGTCCAGCAGAGTACAGGGAAAGGAAAGTCAACCTAAACACAGACATTCCCCTTCCCCCACGCTCCACATTTGTAGCTGAAAGTGGATCTAGAACTAGGTGAGAATACAGAACAAGTAGAGAGAGAGAGAGACGGTGGGACTATGGTTTACAAGGAGTTATCAGACTGTAAGGGTCAAGAGTTGGGACTTCTGATGTGATGCCGTAGTCCTGAAAGCAGGTGGCGTGGTCACTAGATTAACATGGCAAGGAGCTGTGAGGCTAGTTGCTATGGCTTGAGTGAACTGACCTTCACAGACTCCAGTGTTTGAACTTCTGGTCCCCAGCTGGTGGGAAACCTTTAGAAGATAGAATTTTGCTGGAGGAAGTGGGTCATGTCACATGGGGTGTGTCTTATTCTTAACTTCTTGTCCTGCTCTCTGTTTCATGGTCTGGCCACCAAGAACAGAGCTCTTCGCACCTCTGTGCCTTGCGTGCCATGATGAATGGGAATTCTCGGAAGCCATGAACCAAAATAAGTTTTTCCCCCTTAAGTCGTTTCTGTCGGGTATTTTATCACAGCAATTAAAAAAAAAAAAAAACTAATACAATTGTCTTGGGATAGTATCGTGTGGGCATAGCATTCACTCAGGCAACACACAGAGTCTGAATAAGGAGACTACTGAACAAAGTACTAATACAGTTCATGGATATGATCATAAGACCAGCAGTCATGGATGAGCTGGGCTTGGAGATAATTCAGCTGAAAAGATAAGCTTTACAAAAGGGGAGGTTTCCCATGGGGCTGGAAGACAAACAGGTTATAAATGTGATAATGTCAGGAGGGGTATTGACTTACTGATACCTGAGAATTGAATGAATGAGCAACCAAGGCCATGTGGGGACAGGTGAGGGAAGACTTTGGCGCCAGAGATGTTGGCTGCCCACCGGGTCTGCCGGGGACACNGATGGAAATGGAAAAGAGGGTACTCTTCTTTCAAAGAACCACCCTCTACCCCAGCACAGAACTTTAATACTATCTTCCTTACACTCATTGACTCCTTTGTCAATCCCACAACCTTTCTAATCTTTCTTATGATCCAGAACATAAGTCATGGCCCATCCTTGGACTAGATCATAGGAACAAGAGGAAAAAGAAAGACATTCGGACATTTCATTCAATCCTCACTTTCCTGGTCTATAAAATGGAAACAAGTTAAATGTACAGTACCAATTGCTTTGCCATTTGCATGCTATCATTTTGTTGTTGTTGTTGTTGTTGTTGTTGTTGTTTTTGAGACAGGGTTTTTCTGTGTAGCACTGGCTGTCCTGGAACTAGCTCTGTAGACCAGGTAAGTCTTGAACTAACAGAGATCAGTCTGCCTCTGCCTCCTGAGTGCTGGGATTACAAGTGTGCACCACCATTGCACAGCTTATTTTTTAAACTCATTAAATATGTGAGTGACACTTGGTGGGGGAGTGGCTCTCCCTAGGAAGGGGAAATAGAATAGACAGTTAGAGATGGACCAAGGATCAAATGGGAAGAAAAAGGGGGGCCAGGAGGCAATACAGGGAGAGACAGATAACTAAGGGCCATGTGAGGATCATACAGAAATATAATGCAGTAGACATATCTTAGAATATGTACTTATATGAAACAAATCTAAATGGAATCACAGAATAATGAAGGAGACAAAGCCCCAACTAGACATTTGTCACCACCAAAATGAAACATCCCTTCCCAGGAATGGGTTACATCTAACCAAGTTGTTGACCAATGGGGCCTCGTGGGAACCCCAGAACTACCCAGGCTCTTGCCAAGGCTATTGGTTGCTCTCCACAAATTGATGGTAAGGCCCTATTGTTGAAAATAATACCTGTATAACTCACTGAACACAGAGAAGTTGAGCTGGTGCCTACCTAGAGCCTTCATCCTTACTGACTAGTGTTCACAGTACTAGAAGGTACTCTGCACACTACTAGAAGAGAACAGTAAACAACAGCCCAGCTACAAACTCTTCAATCTACAATTGAGACCTACATGCAAGATACACTGGTACAATAATAGCACAAAAGTCATGGTAGTAACCAACCACTATCTGATTGGGGTTAAGGCCACTCCATGAGCCAGAACCCATGCCCAACGCTGCCTGGGTGGCCAAGAACCTGAGACTAGATAGGCCAGACCTTGGGGAAAACAACACACCACTGCTCTACTAAAGGAACATAGCAGTAAAAGGACTCCTAAGAACATTCTGCTATACTCATAGATCAGTGTCATGTTTGGCCATCATCAGAGAAGTATCCTCCTGTGGTAGATGGGAACAAATACAGAGATTCACAACTGGACAATGTGTAGAGAGTGAGAGACTTTAGAACACTCTGTCCTGAATGGGATGTCCCCATCAAATCCCTGCCCTCATGGCTCAGGGAACCCTGTGGGAGAGAAGGCAGAAAGAGTGTAAGAGNCAGAGANGATGGAGGACACCAAGGAAGCCAGGCCCTCTGAATCAACAGGATCNATGTACATATGGATGCAGAGACTGAGGCAGCATGCACAGGGCCTGCATAGGTCTATGCCAGATGGGGTCCCNGTGTGGAGAGGGGAAGTAGACATAAGTCCCCATCTCTAACCCAGAAGCTATCTCTAATTGGTAACTGCTCACAAACGAGAGTTAGTTTCCTCCAACCACGACACAGTGGGTATACAAGCCACACTTATAGGCAAGCCCCATGCCCNGTAGTAAACGGCCAACACAAAATGAACTCCATGGTATTTTCTGGAGAATTTTTGTCTCATAGTGCTTTGTCTGTTTTTGTTTTTGTTTTTTTTTAACTTACAGACCTTTTGCTTATATATTATGGTTTCCAATTTTGTCTTTATGGGTCTTCTGTGTGTGCAAATGTGTGTGTCTCAGCCTCTGTGTGTATTTCTTGTACTTTTTCTTTTGCCCGGATTCAGTTGTTTATTTTTGTTTTGCCCTATTCGGGTTTGTTTTTATTTTATCTTATTTTATTATTTATTATTATTTTTGTAGATGCTTATTTTCTAATAAGACAGAGANAGAAGGAATGTAGATTTTGGCAGAAGGGCAAGTGGGGAGAATCTGGGAGGAGCTGAGGAAGGGGACACTGTAATCAGAATACGACTTCTGAAAGAAAACCGGTTTTCAGTTTTGAAGAAATTTAAGTGTATTTTCCCACAGCTCAAAAGTTAACGAACATGCCACTGAGATCTGGCCAGGCACTATGTATAGCAGAGTACATTGTGGAAGGGCAAGCGAGAATGCAGGGGACAGACAGGGGCTTGCATTTTGGAGTGTAGAGAGGGTTGCCAAAAATGAAAGCCTGGTTGGAGTCAGAAGCCAGCTTTCAGTGTGCTTCTGGGCAGGCTGACAGTAAACTGCCTGCTGAGGTCAGCACAGTCCTCTCCTTTGCCCTCCTCCAGATGTTACCTGCAGTAAACGCTTATTAGCCCAGGACAGAGCATGCCCAGGAGAGCCAACAGAGGCGACACAGAGCTCCGTTGTTCTCATGTCCTGATCCAGAGGTCATTATTTGCTCTTAGATCAGGGAGCCAGGCTTGCTCTCAGCCTTGGCGGTTTTCCTCACTCCTGCCAATCATGTTTTTCATCTCGCAAGAGGAAGCCTTTTGAGAAGCCGTGTTGATCTCTTCTTTGCTCCCATAGTGATAAAGCAAACAATCTCCAGGATCCGGCCAGAACTTCCCCAAACAGCCCCAGTTCTCACAATCCTGAGACTTCGNTGTGCCAGAGGTTTCCTGTTCGAGAATGAATTCATTTTTCATTCATAGAGTTCATTCAGAGTTGAGATGTCTGACAACTTACCTTGTTTTGCTTCGGGGACTCACATACCACACTGTAGAACCACAGTGTAGAACATTCTAGTGAAAGAACGCAATTTCAAAGCAGATCATGTTTTGTACTATTACATGCAGTCTTGATATGGCAATCCAAAGAGTCATAAACACCACACACTTATCATCAAAAGTAAAATAAATACTATCTGTCACAAGGCNTAGTGTTGTCAAGGAGGTGGGAAATTCAGAACCCTGGCATGTGACTGGTAGCAACATAAAGCGATACTGCCCCTCTTGAACATAGTTAGGTCNTATTTCGACACAGAGTTTAATCATAGGGGTACTGCATGGCCCAGCAATTCCACTTTCAGGAGCATATTCAAGAGAAACTTGAACACATTTTCAATGCCCATAGCGATATGGGAATAAAAACAGAATTACTCCAACTGACTGTTGTGGTCATTATATTTTTGATGCTGTGACAAAATACCCAGGAATTTAGTTTAAAAGGAGGAAATATTTATTTGGCCTCAGCAGCTTCAATCCGTGGTCCACTGGGTCTCCTGAGATACTGATGAACATCGTGGTGGTGAGAGCCTGTGAAGGAGGCTGATCACTTCACAGAGGCTAGCGAGCCAAGGGAGAGACAAGGAGGGTGCAGACAAGATAGACTTGTCCCCAAAGACACAGCCTCTTCCAACTCACCTCCAACTCTGAAAGCTTCAAACCATGTCCCAGCAATGCCATCAAATAATAGATCAACAGATTCATTCATTGATTAGGTCAGAGCCCTTGAGATCTGAGTACCTCCCAGTGATTGATTGGATCCACCAGGCAGAGACCAACCCAATGNGTGAGCCTTCTGGGAGATACTTGATATTCAAGCCATCAGCGGCTAAAATGGATATAAAATGAAAAATACCTATGTAATGGAGTGTCACCTGGCAGCAAACAGTAATTGGGTATTGAGACNTGATACAGCATACATAGAAAATTTCAGTAAAAGAGATGAGGGACAAAATANCACTTGCTGGGTGTTTTTATATATCACAAATGAATCACACATATATTATATATATAAACATATATCACAGGACTAACGTATAATAGGTACCCAATGTTTGTTATATGAACAAATGAAGTAAATTAATGGACTTAACTTGGCAACAGTTATAAACTATCCCTTTATACATCAATAAAATATCAGTATTTCTACTATTAGTTGTAAATCAATTACAACTGAAGCAGGAAAAATTATTTTTGCCTAACCAGTATCAATACTTCTAAGATATAACAAAATCTCTCTGAGATTATTTTAGTGCATATCTATCTCAACCACTAAGAAGTAATATTCTGTATAAGATATCTACTCTGGGGCCAGCAAGATAGCTCAGTAGGTAAGATCCTTGCCTCTAAGATTGACGACCTGAGTT